>MU279783.1:150543-224679 GCA_022385655.1 Xylaria intraflava
CTGTGCTTGCGGCTGGCGCGGCCGCGCGCGGCGCGCCCCGGGCGGGCCCCCCCCGCCGCCCCCCGGCGGGCGCCCCCCGCCGCGTCGCGCGTTACGAAACATGGGCGGGTTTTCTTGATACCCCTTTTCCTCTTTTTCTTTTTTTTTTTCGGCCCTCGGTTGTCGTGAATGAGCTCCTGTCACGAACGACTACATACATGCGATGCGATGGACGAGATGGCAAGACTGGGTTTTTGGTGCATTGTACCTTACTTTGAGGATCGTCTCGCGGTGGTTTTATAAAAGCAATTAAACTACGGGTTTATTGAGTCGTTTCTTTCTTTTGGGATTTGCTAATCGGGGAGGCTTGTTGGTTCTTGGTAGGTGATGTGTTGTATTTCGGGGGGGGGGGGGGTTGGTGTGTGGTGTGTTTTCCGTCTGAGGGGGTTTGGATTTCGGCCTTTTGTGACTACCTAACTATATGTGCTCCGGCCTTGAGTCTTGGACTTTTTTCTTGGCCTTGGTGGTTTTGTGGCTGTTTGGGAACACGCGGGCCTGTTGACGGGTATTTTTTAATACACGTCCCATGATGGGGGTTTGATTGCGGATTCCTTGTATGCCTTGGACAGCAGGAACGTCTATGGATAGGTGCGGGTTATTTAACGTCTAGTCATTCTGACAGACGACTTGGTGATGGCGAATAAAGGAGATGATTTAGGCTACTGGTGTCTTGTGGAGGCGCTTGGCGAATGTCACGGAGTTACGCATGTAGGTACACTGACAACAACTACGAATATACGTGCTATCACACATTATGGCAGGCAGCATGATAATATAATTGAACATCGGGTTTTCCTGGCAGCTTCTCCAGTCTGCCTGAACGCTACAAATGGTATCGAGGGCCTTGACGATAATCAAGGTAATTAGAAGTTAATTAACATGTTTGTCGAAACTGGGTTCGACTCCTGGAACAGAAGGAAACAACAAGGACTTCTGCGTGGTCCGTAAACGCCGTTTGGTTGTCGGTAGAAGCAGCTTGTCAAAGGCGTTCGTTACGCGGTATTTGATACTAGCACGTCCTCCCCCATCGGTCGTGTTGTTCGGTCCTTAAGTGGTTTTATTACCACGATGCCCTGCATCAGGCATGGACGCTATCATAAATCGGCTACTTAGGTTCAGCAGTTCCAAAGGTAGTATGCTCAGTTCTTTATGTCGGTTTCAGGGGCTTGAGCATCTTGGATTGCCGTGTCATGTTTCGGTTGTTCCGCTGCTTTGTCGGCCTCGACACCTACAGTTTCTTCAAGTGCGTTCCCTTCAGATACTGGGGCGATGGGGGCGATGGGGTCTGTCGCCACTCCCGTCGTGACCTGAGGCGATTGTTCCGTCTCCTCTTTCGTGTCGGATTCAGCAGGCGGTGCAGAAGTTGGCACCGAGGTATTTGCAGCAGACTTTCCTCTCTCTTTCGCGATCCAGCCGAGAAATAGAGGGACGTCTTTCCACACAATGCCTGAAATAGCTTTATCTTGAACCCATAGAGGGAGAACGCCAGCCGCATCGCTAGCTGTCCCGAGGAGCCACTCAATCTTTCCATCCTCAAGCTTGCGTATGCGCTCAATGCTTACGTAGAAAGCAATCTGGGCGCCCTTTTGTTTGGATAGATTGGCCTTCTCACTAGTTGCGAAGTCAGGCACGGGAATGCTGACGATGACGAACTCGTGTGCGCTGGTCTCCTGCTTAGCCGCACACGATAATTGGAGCACGGGGAACGTGCGATCCTTCAGGACAGGCCGGCCGACCTTGTGGCGCATCTCTTCGACGACAAGTGAGAAATTGTCCCACGACTGGCCGGCGGCCTCGACTTCGATACCGCTGCAGTCCCATCGCTGGGCCTCATTCGCGCCAATGACATTTGGCGTGAAAGCCATCTCAGTCTTGCCATGCACTAGGCGGAAAGAGTGGTCGAACTCGTCCCAGGAGGCGGTGCCTTTCTTCGCCGCGTCCTCATGAACACTCAGACGTGCTGCCCACGTCTCCGCCTCAACCTTGCTCTTGATGCCATGTTCGGAGGCGACGGCCTGCAGTTCCTTGGCCGAGATCACACGTTCCAGGACCTCAACCTTGGCAGCTGAGTCAGGGCTAGACTTGGCACCCTTAGATGTCCAGAGTTTCTTGGCATCTGGGGATGACGTCGTAGGTGCCGCAGAGTCGATAAAGGGAAGCGCTTCTTGGAGGATCGACGTGACGAACGGCTTCAATTCCTCTATCCCGGCTGTCGCTGGTGGGAGCTGTTTTACTGGCAAGCCCCAACGACGCACGAGCGGCCCTAGTTTGTTTCCTGTCGACATTGCGGCCTTGACTTGATTGATTGTCTATCGGGTGGAATGGAATGGAGTATGTACACCCCACTGATGACTGGTTAGGGCAATTGAGCGGGTTAGAGGTGTCTTGAAGCTTCGCGAATGGTATAACCCGGAGAAAGAGAAGCTGTCGAACAACTACGGCGTTTTTGATTAAGTTGAAAGTTTCTTGGTTTGGGATCGGAGATCTCTAAGCACAGCAGTGCATTCGCAGATACACAACTCTCAATAGATCAAGCTGATCTGGAGGAAAAGACATAGGGCATGTGGTGAACGGAGGAGGAACGTGTATGTATCGGGGAGTGTAGTAAGTCGGGTGCAATTACGGAATGTTTCGACGATCGTTCCAAATAGTTGATCGGCGCGGGTCCTGCGTATCCCGACGCTAACACGGAATTACGGCGGTCGTAAGCCTAAGCTTTAGTGGGTTTAGCGCCTTGAAGGTCGCTAGAACCCTCACCCAAACCGCTAAGAAATACAGTTTGGAGTAGATAGACACACCGTGCTGGGAGTCCCGGCAGCATCGGTCCTTGCACAGCCAACTTTGACCTGTGCACGAAGTATTCCGTACACTACCTCCAATGGAACTTGAACACAACGTAAACCTCCGATGGCACACCATTCGCATCTATTCAGCCACTGCACAAGCCGGTCAGGACGATCGAGTGCATATGACCCGACCAGCCAATCCCACCGTGCTGGGGAGCCATGCCGGGGAGGCATTGGCTCTTCAACGGCCGAGTCACTCTTGACCGGGAACCCTTCCGAGAGCTTCACCGCATGCTTGCGTCTGAAGATGACGTGCCGTGGGACTCCTTTTGAAAACCAGGTGCAATGGCGATCATTCCTTAAAGGCGCCTGGGAAAGCTTACGATTCGTATTCCCACCTGGCATGGCGTCGTGCAAAATAGGTCTGGACTCTTGAGGCTGTACCCTTGGCCTTGGGAAAGGAGTCTACGATATCGATTTTGTCTCGGGTCTCTCTGCAAGCCATCTGCATAGGTGGCTCCAGACTTGGGGGCGAAGATTAGAAACAGCCAATGGAATAAGCTAGGCGATCTACGACCTCGCCGCCTCGAGTGCAAATCATATCTCCAATAAACCCAACTAGATTAGGATCTGAGTTGGGCATGAGATGACGGTCAACGTGGATCCAATCCGTCCGGCTCGCCGATGATGCCTAGATGCACACAACGCGTCAAACCCGAAAGCCTCACCAATCAAATAGCACAACATTAAGAGTTCAGCTGGCCGTAGGCCGTAGTTTGGGTGCCTACACCCTCGAGAGCAGAGCGGCCAGAGCCCCATCTCTCCAACTCATCACGTGTTGGGGCGCGAGCCATGCCATATCTTGGTGTTGACTTTGTTGCTTACCTTGGAATCATACTATCCAGGTCCCATAAACAGTCAAGGTGTCTTTCATATCAACGAAGAGTCTGGCTTCTGAATGCAGAGCCAACAGCCCGGATCGTTCATAGTGCGTGAAGCTCGAATCCCATTAATAGTATTCATTAAGACAGTGCAAGAAAGCTGGCAATATGAGTGCCTTAGATGCGCAAATTCTAGGTTTGCAGCAACTGGTCACTCAACTTGCTGAAGGCGATCTCGAACTGCCACGATTGCGGCATGAACTCGCTGAGACGCTATTTGAACGATGCCAGGCGACCAGGAACATGATGGGCGACCTCTCCGCCGCAATTTTCCAGGAGAGCGAGGCAATTGAGGTCGCCGGAGTCCTTAGTCATATCGAACAAGAGAAAATGGCCTTGACTTTGACTCAGATGTTGCTTTTTCAGTGGGAAAAGTTCCGTACCTATGAGAATCTTGAAGCGGCCTTGGAAAGGGGGATACAAACAACGACCATGCTATCGGATTCCTCCCCCGAGCTTGCATATTTGCATACCAATATTGCCCGTCTACTCCTATTCCGAAATAATGACAGAGACGACCTGGATGCAGCCCTTTGGTACGCTGAGGATGCACTCAATCGCCAGTCCGAGAACGATCCACAATATGCTTATTTCTTCTATACCATTGGGGAGATACTCATCGCCAGATATCGCCGGGAGTCTGACTGTGACGACTTGGAGAATGCGATAACGCGGTTCTTGCAAACACAAACATTAATGGCAGATGATGATCCGATGCAAAAGAAGACGCACGAGGCGCTGGGGTACCTCCTCATGGAGCGGTACAATAAAACATCCGACATTGCTGACCAGGAGGCAGCATCAACCTATCTGTCTCAATGGAGAGCGATGCCAGTACCCAGAGCAAACCTTTACGAAGACGAAGAACGTGCTTCCTCCATACATGTACAACGATATTTTCGCATGGGAAACGTGCAAGACTTAGACGACGCGATTTCACACGCAGAGAATCAAATCAGAAACCTGTCTGATACCGCCCCTAGCCTAGGTGGATATTTGGTGGAGTTGGCAGAAATGTATGGGGTACGATTTGAGCGATGCGGCAAGGTGGGAGATTCTAAGAAAGCCATTACTGTCGCTAAAAGAGCGGTCGCAGTTATGCCAAAGGACCATCCAAAACGAAGAACTGCGTTGCATTCCCTTGCTTGGTGTCTGTCAAATCATAACAACGAACTGAGAGTTAAGGAAGATGTTGCTGAGCTCATAGTTGTCATCGAGGAAGTCCTCTCATCTAGCAGCATCGATCAAGAATGTCGGGCGGGCTTTCTCACCATGCTGGCGATGATGCTCGCGGCGCGATTTCGGGAAACTGACCAGGTCCGGGATCTCGAGACTGGAATATCCAGAGCGAGAGAAGCCCTCACTCTACTATCCACCAGTGACACGCAACGGATCGAAACGCTCGATTGCCTGAGCGGTTTTCTCAATGAACACTTCGTTCGCACAGGAGATGATGACAGTATGAATGCGGCTGTTTCAATCGGGAGAGAATTGATTGCTCTTGTTCCCTGGGATGATCCACTGCGGCCTCGCTACTTAATACAACTTGGACGCCAGTTGACGAACCGATCTTTCCAGACTGGCAATACAAGTGAGCTTGACGAAGCAATTTCAATTTTCCAGGAGGTTAACAAAGCCTTACCCAAGAACCACTTCCAACGGATACGAAACTCCGATGCCTTGGCGGTCATGTTGAGGAAACGATTTGAACGGACTGGTGCGGATTCGGACAACGAAGAGGCTATTGCTTTGTTAGAAGAATATGTCGAATTAACAGCCCCGGGGTCCCAAGAACGCGCCATTAAGCTCCTCAACCTAGGGGGCTGCCTGGCGCGACGGTTCAATCGTACGAATCTCTTAGCCGATCTCGACAGTGCAATCTCAGCGTATCAGAATGCACTCAAAATCTCATTCACGAAGCCGAACGAGGAAGTGAGGATAAAGTGCCTATACAGTCTGGCGCCACTTCGATTAAAACGCTACGAGCTCACGGGCGACTCGACTCAGCTTGATAACGCTGTCGAACAGTGTATGGAAGCTGTCGCAAGTTTGCCTGAAAGTCATCCGGAGCTAGTATCGGCTCATTATACTCTCGGACGCTCTTTGGAGAGTCGGGCCCAAGTAACGGGTGAAACTCTGGATATTGAACGAGCCCTAGAAAGCTTCAAGATTGCATGCCAAGTTCGCTCCGGTAAAGCGGATTACAAAATCATTTCAGCGCATAATGCAATGAAGATCCTCAGTGAAAGAAAGGATTGGACGGAGGCTGGTCGCATGGCAAACATCGCCATCGGCCTAATGCCTCGTGCCTGTAGCCGGAAGCTTAGCCGCAGCGATCAAGCGAATGCCCTTCAGAATATTTCCAGCATTGCAGCAGATGCCTGTTCAATTTCTCTTCGGCTAGGGGACGTTGGCCAAGCCCTCCAGCATGTTGAATTCGGTCGTGGATTGATCCTCGGCTATCTCATTGACGGACAGAGCGATCTCTCGAGTTTGAAGCAGCGAGACAGCTCTCTTGCTAATGAATACGAGCGCCTCAGAGTCAAAGCCTCCGAAGCAAGTGCTGGATTAGACGAGATAGATCTTGAACTGGAAGCCTGTGAACGCAAAATCCGTCAGCTTGAAGGGTTTCACAACTTCCTCTTGCAGCCATTTCAGGAGGAATTGAAAGAAGCTGCTTGCGATGGGTACATAGTGGTCGTGAACATCTCCAATTTTGGATCGGATGCGATCGTTGTCTCAAAATCGAATATGCAAGCTGTAGAGCTCCCAGGGATGATGCAAGATCTGATTATACAGCTTACTAGAATGAATCCGCATCTTCAAGGACATGCGCGCCATGCCGAACTAATACAAGAAAGCCTGCCGAGAGCAGACGTTGTATTCTTGGCCTGGCTCTGGACTGCGTGCGTTCGTCCCATTCTTGAGCGTATTCTACCGGATTTCAACCCGGTCCCGGCTTCTAGAGAGATACCTCGCATTTGGTGGATCGGTGTTGGCGGCGCCAGCGTACTTCCCTTCCATGCTGCCACCCTTCATGGCCAGAAGTCATCCATGAGCACGCTCGACTTCGTCATTCCGTCGTATACACCAACCATCAAAGCTCTACAGAATGCTCGGCAGCGAGCATCGAGGGGATGGGAAAACAGCAAAGATGATTCACAGTCTCTCCTGATCATCACAATGCCCAGTACTCCTGGCGCAAGCTCTCTTTCTGGTGTCACAAGGGAGCAAAGGGCTATCAAGAGCGCCGTCAAAGGCACGTACAGCGTCAAAGAGCTTGAGCGGCCCGATGCGCAACAAGTCCTGGACGATATTCAGCGGTCGCAGATAGTCCACTTCGCATGTCACGGTGCATCCGACCCTCTTGACCCATTGCAGAGTCACCTGCTCCTACAGAAATCTACCGACTCCGGTATATGTTTAGACAAACTGACAGTCGAGTCCCTGCTAGCCTCCAGGGCCCAGACACAGGCATGGATAGCTTACTTATCCGCGTGTTCAACGGCTCAAGTGAAGGCGACAAGACTCATGAACGAAAGCTTACATATCACCAGCGCCTTTCAAGTTGCCGGGTTCGCTCACGTGATTGGAACCATGTGGCCAGTGAGCGATCATGTCTCTATTGACGTCGCGCGGTATTTTTACGAATTCCTCAGCCAATCCGGGGAGGGGGCGATGTCGTCGGACAGGGTCGTCGCGGCAGCGCTGCGGAATGCCGTCGTGAAGATTCGTCGGGAATACCCGGACAACCCCCGCGTGTGGGCGCCGTACTTACATTTCGGCGCGTAGGAGTTGCATTGCGGAAGATGCGTAAGGCGAGAGGACCGCTGGTTCCTGACCGTTTATTGTTTGTTTTACTGTACTGTTCTGACGTTCCAAATGAGTTGAGGGCGGCTCAAACGCGATGGTTTTGGTGCTCGGGTTCCCGAGTGTCCGTATTGTAGAGGGAATTGGAGATCCGTTTCCAAGTATGTATGTCAGGCGTCACGGATCCGGTTGACGTTTCGGCTCTACGTAGAGTATCCCGTACGTTGAAGCCAATACTGCAGGATGACATGACGGTGGAAACTCACCCGCTTGACTTACCCAATCGTTTCTAGAATCTATCTATATACTCAGTACCAAGGTCCACGGATATAAGACAGTTTCATGATCATCTCCCCACGTGGCTCTCACTTTTTACTACACTTCAGACACATTTACTTTGTACATATTAATTAATAGGTTAGGTATGTCTATCATACAGTAAGCCTATGGGTTCTGACCGTAGGCGAATTTCGGGTTGATTGATGGCTCGGGTCTCGTCACATTAATAAACCCGAATGCAAAGTTCTAAAAAAAAGTAGTTCGTTCATTTTTCTCGTTGATTCGTTTCCGCCTCGGCGCTCATTTCTCCCTCTTCTCCCAGTAGATATTAGCGGGCTCCAGGGGTCGTGAAAACAGAGACGCGTAATCCGTGCCGATGACTTTGTTGCTGCCGTCGACGTTGCGGAGCTTGAATTGGCGGACCACCATGGCTACGATGGTCTGCAGCTGCACGTTGGCGAATTGCTCGCCGATGCATCGATGCCGACCTGCGCCGAATGGTAGATACGGTGAGTTGGAGCCCTTGCTGACTAGTCCGTATCCGTAATCGATCTTCTCTTCGTCCTCGACGGAGCTGGCTATTTTTGGCGCGAGAGGTGAGTCCTTGTTCCATCGGGTTGGCTCCCAGAGATACGGCTCCGGGAAATAGTTAGGATCGATGGCAGACACGCTGGCAGCTGCGAGCAAATTGTGACTGGTAGGGACGACGAGCTTAGTGCCGGGTACGGGCATGGGTGATTTGACTGCACGGAGGATGGAGTGAATGGGCGCGTGTAGTCGCAGCGTCTCCTTGATGATCGCCTGGTTTAGGGGTAGTTTGGAAAGATCTTCGTAGGTCAGGGGTGGCAAGTCAGCACCGAGGTTCTCGACCTGTTCGCGGTAAAGAGCCTCGAGAATGTCGGGCCGGGAAGCTAGTCGTAGCATGATCCAGGAGCTAGTGGATGAGGAGGAGTGTTGTCCAGCCATAAGTAGAGCGATCATCATGTGGGCGATTTCGTGGTCGGGCACTGGGACGTCGTTCTTGTATTTCGAGTTCATGAGATGCCACATCATATCCTGAGAGTTAGACTTGCCGGCAGCACGACGCTCCTTGATCGTGTCCATGTAGATTTTGGCGATAGTTCGTTGAGCATGATCTCGTCGATTGTTCCACGGGAGCGGTGCCCAGTGAAGTGAGAAGTTGATCGCGCTGAAACCCATGTCGAGGTCGTGATAAAGATCAGCCAAGGACTCGTCGAATTTGTTTCGGATCTCTGCGCCTTGGAGGGTGTGGGAGGCCGTGAAAATGGTTAGTTGGGCCATGTTCTTCGGAATGTTGACAACGCCAGAGTTGGGCTTGAAGTCCGGACACCTTTTGAAATAGTTGGTGACCTCGTCGGCGATAATGGGTACATATGATTGGAAAGCCTGAGTAGTAAGGGCAATCTTCATGAACTATTTGCGCGTTTTGTCAGCGCGTTTCTTACAGGCGACGGACACAATGAGCCACGTACCTTTTTCTGTTCCATGAGTTTGGCGTTGGGGCAGTCATAGACCACATCCTTTCCGAAAACAGGGGTCGTGAGGACGGTGTAAATGTCCTCGGCGTTGACGTCCTTGAGCTTGCCATTCAGGATGAAATCGTTACCAGTGGGTCCGAGGTACGCGGTCGTCTTCTTGCCGAGAAGAATGAAAGTGAAAATATCGCCATACTAGGTAAGAATCGCGGGTTAGCACGGTATATTCGCGATGGACGTAAAAAAAGGACGACGTACCTTGGCGCGGTTCTGCCTCAAAAACTCTGGAGGGTCAATGCCGTAAGTGATGGTGCTTCCAATTATGGGAAACAAGTGGAAGACGACAGGCGGCTCGTTGGGGTTTCTGAATAATATTTGCCGTGAAACGTTGAAGAAGACGGTGAAGAATAGGAAACCAGCAAACGCGAGGCCTACTTGCGATACCACGGACAGCTGCGATAGCTGCTGGGACAGAGGCCCTGAGATGTCCTGTAGTAAACCCATAGTCCTGGCAAGTATCGTTCTCCGACTCCCGCGAAGAGCTTGCCGTTGGATTATAGGAGGCGGAAAGTGGGTGGTATTTTGTAGGAGGGCCAAAAGGCCAAGAACGTGGATGTTGGTTTATATCTGCAGAACGAGCGGCCATCACGTGAAAGGAATCCCCTTTCAGGAGAGCACCTGCGAATTGTCCAATAAGGGGCAACAACCAATCGCGCTCGGTACCCACATTTGCAAATACGAATACGACTTGGCAGCTCGGACATCGTGTTATGCGTTAGACGGCTTAAAGGCATAGATGTCTTAGAGGCATAGATGGTAAGATCATGTCTTGATGGTACGATGCTACCTATTCTTATTCTTCGGCCCATGATCCGCATCGCTTGATCACCCAACCTGTCTATCTGAAAGTCAATAAGCTGACGATGCTCTCGGATGGTGTGCAAGATGATGAACGCGTCTAATAGCCAAGTAACTGTATCTAACAGGTAGCATAAACACCCTTTAACTTCATAAGTTATACGTAGTAGAGGCGAGATTTAAGGCGTGAAAAGAAAGAAATGCGCAGCTGAGACCGCTGAGATTCACTATAACGCCAGTATAACTGCGCAGTTCTTTTCTACCGCACCTCCAGGTACCATTAGATGAACAACTCTCTTGTTGCCGACGACTTTTAAACCTTTTTCATTTGCAATAGATGAAGGAAGGAAAAGAAAAAAGGTCTCGGACGGAAGGGGGCAAGAAGTTCACTATGCCCGTGTCGACGATGTCATGATTCCAGCGGCTTCGGTCAAGATCGCACTTATTACCAAAGCGCTCTTCTACAGCCCCAAGTACAAAGTAACCTGACAATCACGCCGCCCGGTCCGGAGTTCATGTATCAGACCATTTCAAAATTCACACGATCAACAGCCAAGATGGCGCTGCATTCTGCTAACGACAGCGCGAAATACATCTGTAAGCATATCTCATTGAAGTCACTCCAGTCGAGCGATTTCATTCATTCACTCTCTTGGCACCGAACATGGCCGTACTGACCACTAGATACTACTCACAGTCGCGCCGGCGGGAAAAGAGCCGCATGGCCAGGCTGAACAGTTCACCAAGTATGCGCTCACTCGCGCCGACTTGGATGCGACGTCTCCGATCAGACAGTTCCACAACTGGTTCGCCGTCGCCCAGCAGTCCGGTCGCATAGCGCATCCAGAGACCTGCTGTCTTGCGACCGCCTCGCTGCCCTCCGGTCGCGTGTCCTCGCGCATGGTGTACCTCAAGGAGCTCGATGCCGAGGGCTTTGTCATCTACAGCAACTTTGGCACGAGCCGCAAGGCCCGCGACCTCGCAACCAATTCTTGGGCGAGCCTTACCTTTTGGTGGGAAGACCTCGAGCGCCAGGTTCGCGTCGAAGGCCCGGCCGTTAGGATTTCAAGAGAGGAGAGCCAGAAGTATTTCGATACTCGCGCCCGCGGAAGCAGGATTGGGGCCTGGGCTAGTCGTCAGAGCCAAGTATTGACGCCCGCTGCAGCGGATGCCGGTGACGACAGCAAGGAAGACGATGGCAGGAAGGAGCTTGAAGGTTGGGTAAAAGAGACGGAGGAGAAATTCGAGGGCCAAGAACAGGTGCCTGTTCCTGACTTCTGGGGTGGTTTGCGGATAATACCAGAGTCTGTTGAGTTTTGGCAAGGCCGCCAGAGTCGATTGCATGATCGGTTCCTCTATACCAAGAAGACGACCACCGCAGATGGGAGCAGTGAATGGCTTTTGGAAAGGCTCAGCCCATGATAGGGTAAGTTGGGATCCCTATTAACAGGTGAACAAATGTGAATGAGTGAGTACTGAATCACGATCAGGATCAATCAATGGGGCTCTCGGTAAAATCTGCAACCAACGCGGCGTGATACGACATCAACTGGTATGGTCATTCAGCTTCATCACTAGTAGGATACATGGTACTTGTGAAAAAGATTTCAGTCCTCGCTTGCATCCGTTGTCCGATGCTCCCGGTCCTCGGAAAGCAGCTTCGCGGACACACGTCGCGGACACAGTTTTGTCAAGGGCTGGGAATTATTAATTCCCTGCTGTTGTGACGAAGGCATCCAATTCATCTTGTGATTTCTTTCGCGTTATCTTTCCCGTTCCTACCGATTCGGCCGGGGCGAGGGATAAGTGCTGTACAACCCTTACCTGCTAGGACAGGGGCTTCGTGTCGATGCCAAGCAAGCTCTGCAGGGACCGCCAGAATACAGGTTATCTGTTTCCCCCCCCAGGATCATGCCCAGAGACAAAGGATCGCTCAACCGTGACATCTGGAATGAATGCCTTCTAGTTGCCAAATCTGCGCTATGCTTTTTTGTTTTTGGGGCTAATATTCTTCTTCTACATGTCATGCAGCTAACTCACTCATAGCCTTTCAAGATGGTTTCTTACATCAGGTAGGCTGCTACGGCAAATCCAAACAAGCTTCTAAACAGACGACGCGCAAGATCATCAAGGCCGTCAGTGCTTATCCGAGGGTGCATTTGCCAATCTTACTACCTATCTAGTTAGTATCCATGATTCCAGCAGAAGCTTGCCTGCGGCCCGTCGTTGGACTCGATCCACACACATCACCGTACTCCGAGATTGGCGATCGACTACTCAGATTTTCTCCGTATGGTATATCACGGCGCAGAATTCGTGACGTCAGCCCAGCGTGAGAGAATAGTTAAGTAGATGGCTTTGTATTCAGCTATTTGATGCAAAGAGGGTGTGTGCCATCCAGCTTACCTATTATTAGACACCTTTGGGCCGAGCCGTCGAACCTGGGAACATCGAGTTCTGGAGTGCAATATATTCACTTCGGCTTGCATCGCTGTTGGAATGTAAGACCGTTGTCGGGCAAAGTTGGTGCCATATATGTAGTACCTTGGTCAATCGCGCTTCATTCGGGCCCGAAGCTCTCCGGACGCCGGGCATACAGATGATTTGATTTGTGCCATTTCTTGGGCATGGCATGTAATATAGCATTGTCTAACACCTGCAATGCGCAGCCGGCCCCAAGGGAGAGTTGGCATCACCCCTGCTCTACGCTTGAGACAGCTACATCCGCGGCGCGCGAAGGGAAACTCAGAAGATGCCTTGAGTCCTCTCCCAACAAAATCTGGACTTGTCGTCGGTATGTCTCCAACAAGGTCCGTCCCCACCTCGCTTACGCCGGCGGTTTATATAGAATCTAGGTTGTCCATCAATGATAAACGCAGCTTTCCCCATTCCCCATGAACCCATCGTCTACCCTCCGAAGCTGTTAAAACCTCCTAGGACACTCGCTGTTTCGCCCAATCATCATCGCATTACTGTGTACATACCATCCTCGAATAGACCGTTAAGATGCCCGGAACTATTACAAAGTACGATGCGATCCCCGGCCCATTGGGCCTCGCCTCCGCTTCTCTCGAGGGCAAGGTAGCTCTAGTGACCGGTGCTGGTAGGTGACCAATCTTTTTCCGATCCATATTTTTATCCCATCGCGTGCAGAACGGACCTTTCCCTTTCCTAGCTTGAGGATTGCGGCACTGGATACGAGTTGTTGGTTCTACGGACATCCCCAACTCAATGTCCGGGTGTCTCCCTCGCTAGGCCCCAGCCAATTACCGATTCCGGAAAACCAAGCGGCTGGAAAGAAATTTGAGACTCTCCTAACATCCCTCGCAGGTCGTGGTATCGGCCGAGAGATGGCGCTCGAGCTGGGCCGTCGCGGTGCCAAGGTGATTGTCAACTACGCGAACAGCAAGGAGTCAGCCGACGAGGTGGTACAGCAAATCAAGAAGAACGGGTCCGACGCGGCGTCGATTCGCGCAAATGTGTCCCAGGTGCCCCAGATCGTGGCCATGTTCGAAGAGGCCGTCAAGATCTTCGGCAAGCTGAATATCGTATGTTCCAACAGCGGCGTCGTCTCTTTCGGCCACGTCAAGGATGTCACCGAGGAGGAATTCGACCGCGTCTTTGCCACCAACACGAGGGGTCAGTTCTTCGTCGCCCGCGAGGCGTACAAACACCTTGAGGTCGGCGGTCGTCTGATTCTCATGGGCTCTATCACGGGCCAGGCCAAGGGTGTCCCTGCGCACGCCGTATATTCCGGCTCCAAGGGCGCCATTGAGACCTTCACTCGCTGCATGGCCATCGACTTCGGCGACAAGAAGATCACGGTCAACGCCGTTGCGCCTGGCGGTATCAAGACGGACATGTACCACGCCGTTTGCCGCGAGTATATCCCCAATGGCATGAACCTGACAGACGAGGAAGTCGATGAGGTAAGACGCTTCTCAATCGAGGTTCCGTTAGTGTACAAAATGAAGGTTTTGCTGACTCGGAACGATAGTACGCCTGCACGTGGTCCCCTCTGCACCGCGTCGGCCTCCCAATCGACATTGCACGTGTCGTCTGCTTCCTCGCGTCGCAAGACGGCGAGTGGATCAACGGCAAGGTCCTCGGCATCGACGGCCACGCCATGATGTAATATAATAATAGACAGAGAGCTCATCATGCCGTCTAATACACATAGTAAAGTGGATGTTTGGGTTCGTTAATGGGGAGGCGCTCTAGTACCAGACCACTTCGGACCTCAACGCCACCTCTTAGATAAACAATAACTTTGCCTTATGCATTTCTATACTCTTCCAGGAGAATAGGGTTACTAGAATACAATTACTGGTTCTTCTTACGTATACCCACCCAGCCAAGACTCGCAGATGTGAACGTGAAAATAATCAACGGGGGTGCATTCGACGAGATGATCATAGCCAGAGCAGGCTTCCTCTACACGCGATCACGTGTACCCGGAATAATAACGAAGGATAAACAGGAGAGGCATTTCGGAAGAAAGTAGATCGTAGACAAAGCAAGGCTTGGCATGCCCATAAGTCCGTTTGGAGAATCCGATTGGACGCGATGCTCCCACACGCTGGAAATCCGAATCATGCGTGATGTCGCGAATCCATAGATAGAACGTGGGAAATATCTCCCGGGGGGGTTGAGGGTGTATGCGCTTAGCAGTCCTCAACGGGAACATGGACTTTTACCCCATCGCTCTCCGTGCCGGCTCACATTCGTGGGTAGGAGGACGCATGTGACCTTATGCCGAGGTGACTTTATAAAAGACTTGAGTGTCGGAACTCCCTGTATTAGAGAGAGAGAGAGAGAGAGAGGAGGCGGATTGAAGAGATCGCACACCCCTTTAAATCCTACCATATAACTTACCAAGGCATACCTATTCCAGGCCTTGAACACATCTAACCCTGCTTATTTGTCTTGTTATGAGATCTCTCATCCATAAGCTGGCACGATAGGCACAATGGCTTTGTCTGCGACGGTTGGCTGTACAACATATGTACACCCGCTTTCCACGGACATCTCCCATCTTCCGGGCGGACGTATCATACTGACCTCGCATCCAAGAAGGATATCTTTGTAATATATCCGTACGTGCAACCCAAGAATGCAGTTACGTGGTCTGATTCTCAAACCCGAACTCGCGGTGTTGGTCCTTAAGGAGGCCTGACACTACATTTCTACCTGTTCTCATAGTCAATTAGTAGCAGACGTTGCCCCTGAGTGTAATGAAGTACCTATTATCTTTCAAAGTACACGATCTAGAACTCTGGGCACCTCTTATAAACAAGTCGCTTATCTTCCTCGCTTGCTGTTCACTCAACGCAAACACATGTGAAATGCCGCTTTGCAACGGGACACACATAGTGAATCCCACCCCTGAAATGCCTTGTCAGAGCTGGTCCGGATGATCACCCCGATCAATCACCATCCAATGCATGTCTCGTTTCACATGCCCATAACCAAGCCAGCCAAACGTCTCACGGCATCTACTCACACTTCCAAGTTCGTAATGCCCCTTGCCGGCGGATATAAATAAAGGCTGCGCCGGACTTTTGTCGCTGTGTTCCCAACGCGAGACAAATGCACAACAAGCTCATCATCTGGAAACCATCGCGACATATTAATCCGTACTCCCACCATGACGGGAAGCGCTTCGTCGGGCCGTCCAGTACCGCCCCAAACCACCGGCATCAAATGCGAATTCAAAGCGTACCACAAGACCATCAAAGACGGGGTTCTTAGGAGCGAAAGTGTCATCGATCCCTTCGCCAGGCAGGACAATCACAGCGATGATATAAAATATGCTTTGGTCGTCAATGACACTTCCGAATCGCGGCAGCACTCGAAGACCGAGCTGACGATCAATTCCCCATATATACTCAAGGCGCTGCGGGACGTCGTCCGGTCTTACGAACCCGCGGCATCTGATTTCACCTCACCATTGACTATTCAGAGCCCATTTGGCATGTTGGTACACTACTGGGAAGAATTAGACGAGTACCGGCAAACTCGGTCGCACTCCGATGAGCGTAAGCACCTGGACTTGCTGTTCAAGTTCATGGAATACGAGCTCAAATCGGATCGCGATCATGTCCTGGAGGTTGACCAGAAAGGTCAGGTCGGCTTCGAGAACGCATGGGTCATCTACCGTCCCGGAGACATCCTGTACCGCGAGTTCATGGGGGAGCCCTGGCTTTTGATGTGTAGGAAGACGGTATACGAAACCGATCCAGAGAGCGGTCCTTATTTGGAAATCCACGCCGCGTACACCGATCACAACGGATCCATCGCTGGCGACGCGACGTGCGTCCAGAGACTCTCGCAGAGAACCCTGTTTCCCCAGGATACTCCTGTGGCCATCACGGAGCTACCCATATATCCGCGCAGATTCGTTCAGGCTGGCGACTCTCTCGAGCGTCGTCTGAGACTCCGAGGGGAGAAGTTCCTGGGTTTGAGGGACGGTTCTACATTCAAGTATAATGGCGTAGCTGAGAAGCTCGCATCAACTCCATTCCATTTCGACGACGTACTGGATCCATCCTCTTGCGAAGCATGGTTACCGTACACCGAGACTGGTAGGGTCATACTCGACCGTAAGACCTTCGATGAAGAAAAGCAAATCAGCCACCCCAAGATCAAGCCTGCTGACCCCAAACCCTGGCTCTGCCCACCATTTACCTTGGGATATTCCCTAGACCGTCAGCAATGGGTTCATCTTCTAGTTGACAAAATAGATAGCGTGGGCTGGTGCCCTGGTATATGGGATGGGCTCGTTCTTCCGGAGAAAGAGAAAAGCCTTCTTCGGTCTCTAGTCACATCCCATCCGTATGCAGAAAACCCCCGAGACCCAACCCGGCGGAAAAACCGGGGCCTTGTTATCCTCTTGCACGGCACGCCCGGTTCGGGGAAAACACTCACCGTTGAAGCCGTCGCTGAAGTTTCGCATAGAGCCCTCCTTTCCATCCCGACCGGCGGACTCAGACATACTTCACAGTAAGCAGATATACCCGGCGAATGTATTTCAATGTATACTGATGCGGCGGCCATAGTACATTGTCCGGCTCGAGGGCTTTAGAGAAGGAGCTGAAGAAAATCCTCAGATATGCGACTATTTGGCAAGCTATCGTGTTGTTGGATGAAGCCGATATCTTCCTGGAGGCGAGGGAGCATAATGACGCTGAAAGAAACCAACTGGTTGCTAGTAGGACAATGCCTTTTCCTCTACCCTTCTCATGCACGCGCGGAATTTGCGAGTTAACACAGGCCTCTCTTTGTAGCATTCCTTGAGGAACTAGAGTACTTCAGCGGGATAGTCTTTCTGACGACGAGCCGCGTGAATACGTTCGACATGGCGATGAAGTCGCGCATCCACCTCGCGCTAAGATACGCTCCCCCTGAGGCCGACGCTCGTCGACAGATTTGGCAGCACTACCTCAAGCTCATCCCCGGGGCTCAATTCGCTATCAGAACCGACGAAGCAGTGGGTCGACTGGCAATTACCGAGCTTAACGGCCGAGAGATCGTGAACACGATCAACACAGCGTGTACGGTGGCGCGATCCGAGAGACGGCCACTTACGCTGAAACACCTTGATACTGTCCTTGAGGTTCGCCAAGCATTTGATAATCAAATAATGGATGGGAAATGTGACGCAAGGATTGTACACGATTTATGAGTTGACCTCTAGGAGAGTTTCATATGACGCATGGTACTTCGGATGGCGGACTCGATAATTAAATTGATGCTCCTCGCATTGCGGATTTGAATGGCACAATTTTATGTGTCCGGGTCCCTGGTCTCATAGCCGACTCGCAAGGCCGTATCCATCCCCGAATAGCTTGGGCATATGTAGCGGCTTTCTTATCCCCAGAGCTATTAATCATATACTTCGAGGCTGAAATTTACGGACGTGCTGCAGCGCTTTCGAGTTGGGACGAAACAGTTTCCGTCCATCCAACCGTTGGAGAACTAGTACGGGATGAGACGTCGGAGTCTGAGTGCAGATAAACGATTCGGCGTCACTACCTAACTCACGACGAGTAATCTTTGCCATGACATCTTTGGAAAATAGGAGCTTGGCGCATTAAAAATGAGGCATTTCCAAATTTGGATGTGATTTTAAATTAAAGGCCCAATGCCAATAATGGCATGTTCTCTTTATTTTCGTATTATCTCCTCTGAGGCAACTCGGTGACGTAACGCGATTCCGTCCTTTCATGTATGAAGAGGTCCGATAGAAGCGCGGCGTTTCGATCTACCAGATTGCCGATTACCTATAGTTCGAGTACCGTCAGCGCACTTAAGTTGAATCCTCAGACCCCGAGCCAAGTCTACAAATAAACCCTGTTGAACTTTGTATGAAGAGCTTACCTTGTCAGATTTGGAATAGATAGGTGGTTCAACCTGTCAGTTCACCGTATCATCCTTCCTATCCCCCTAGGCATGGCCGAATCCAGCATATCTCTCATAAAATTCTTCGAGCCCGCATACACAGGCGATGCGACAGTCGCCGAGATGTCTCCGCATGCGTTTTTCATCGCTCCCCTTGGCTATGCCAAGAAGGGGCCGAGAGGATGAATACGCCCAAATGGACGGCCATGACAATGTGCCGCATTCAGGAGGCTCTTCTAGTCTTCTCTCAAGCTGCTTAACAGCGACTGCAAAAACGGGTTAGTTGTCACGCGCTGTTTAAGAATGCAACGACTGAAGGAGATAAGAAAAAGTTTCGAGAAGAAGAAAGGGTATGGGTCCAGTAGTGACCAACGTACCAACATTACACGTTATGGTCGTAAGCTCCTTGATCCAGCCGTAAAAGAACACCGATCTTCCAGGTTGGGCTAAGCTCTTGAGAGTTTCCTGGACAGAGGCGCTTACAGAGCCCTTGGAGTCATTACCATGACACAGGACATCGGAGTCGATGATGCGAATTGGTAGCTGCAAGCACGATGGGATATGGTGACTGTGAATTGACAAGTCTTTAAATTTATCTACCCGTTGCTCGTGAGTCATTGAGTCATCAGGGGCAAGAAGGAGGTGAGCACGGGTATTCTCTTCCGCAGTGCCCATTATATGGACAATCCGAGCGAGAGATCTAGCGGCCTCCCTCGTACATACTAGCGGGTGGTGATGTAAAAGGGAGCAAAGCTGGGGCATGAGGGGATCCGTGACCTCCATGTCTATGTGGTCTTTCTGGGACTGACCAAACCAGGACTGCTTTGTGACTTTGAAATGAGAAATGTCAGAGATGAGAGCTACTAGAACCGAAGTATCGATATTGAGCTCTGAGGTGATATTCCTCCTTGGACTTGGTACCATTTCGTGGAGCAAGTCTTTAGACAGAGGCGGCAGCGGAGGCATTGCATTGCCACATATAACACCAACGCCCATGTCCCGACAGGACTTGATTAGTTTATCGATCTCAACCTGCTCCCCTTCAAATATTCGGGGCAAGACAAGACACGGGGCCGGGCTAGAGTGTCGAATCTGGTGTCCTTCAGCTATCGTCTTCAAACTCCTGGCGAGTTTTACGAGGGGCACATCAGAGAAATTCTGACCATCATCTGCCGATTCGTCGCTATCGCTATCACCGCAGTATACAGCCTCTTTGGCCATATCGAACAAGAGTCTTCTGTTTGTGATGGTTGACACCTTGTACCAAGTTAGTCCTCCATCGGAGATGACATCAATGCGAATAGAACGGCCGCCTTGATTTCGTTTGGGCTCGGATGCGCCCTCGCTCATGATATGGCTGATTCGAATACCGGGAGCCAGGATACGGTGTTTGAAAGGTCCGCTGAAGACCGGATGTCTTATCTTGACAATGTTTTTAGAGATTTTGGCGGTATGCCATACAGCGTGTAGATAAGGCAGGTTGGAGGAGGAAATCCGGTGAGCTGAGAGAGGGTCATGGGAATTAATGTCATTCTCCAGATTCTCGATCTCGGACCGCACGTCGTGATAGAAGGACACATGCATTTTGTTTGGAAGTTCCTGGAAGTAACCTTCGTATATGTCTGCAACGTGCTCTGCGAACTGTTCAAGCTCGGCTTGCAATTCTTTAGCACGAAGGAGAACATCTTCCGCGTCCGACCTTACGACGGCGGGTGAATTTTCACCGTCGCCGAAGTCACCGTAGTCGGTTACGGTCATTTTGATGGAGATGAGGATGGAGATTGATCAAGCCGCATGCCACTGTCCGTACATATCTGTTAAGAAAATGTTCGCTTTGCCAATACAGACGATACTCTTGCCAGCAGAGATAAATAGTAAATGAGTAAGATCGCTGTGTATTTATTAGTTTTTATTATTCTGTACGCGGTTGGGGAAAACATTGACTGTCCAGGTAGACGGCAGGTATAAGTCCTTACCCGGTAGAGAAAATTCTAGAGTGCCTTACAGGTGCAATAAATGGGCCGCTAACTGGACTCGGCCAGTATAGTGGAGCTTTGCGAGCACCCGCCGCACTTGTTGGGCGGGGTGACCGACAAGAACAGCGGCCGAGCCCGAAGGCAAGATATGCCAGACCCACGGCCTCTCTACCGATACATCGGCGGCCGTGGGGGTTCATCAACCTCCACTATTGACATCCATCCCGCTGCGGTGAAAAGTCATTCGTCCTCTTCACATCCAGAGTCAAAATGATGGGCTATTGCCGACGTAAAAGAAAACGAGGGGAGATGCCAAACGGTTCACCACTCTTTTGACCGCCAGTGAAAATGTTTGGATGGGGCTTCATTATTCGGATGAAAGCTGCGGCTTTCCTTGCGAGCTCTAGTGCTCGCAAACAAGCCTATGATGAGTTGAGGAATGCCGGCAACGCATTTGCGACTGATTCCGGCAGAGAATGTCTATCTGGAAAATGAGCGCATATTCCTAACCAACTATAAATCGGTGTCGATTGATATAATGATGCTCCTCGCCCTGTCTACTAATTTTCTAGTCGACACCCCTTGTCCCTCCTTATAATGGGCTTAGCATTCGACATGATGCCTCCCACTATATACGCTCTACACTCTACGCTGGCAGGTAACTAGACGAGTGAGAGATTTTCAACACTTATTTACTAAGTAAACCTCTGCGTTACGAGATGACGCTCATCTCAGAAACCAACATCTCCATCTCCGCAAGGGAACTCTCGAAAAAGCTGAGCAGGAGTGCCCTCGCTCGGGATGGAAAGGAAACCGACTAGCTTCCCTCCCCAGCATCAAGCCGGTGACTACAGCCTGCAAACACCTATACCGACTATCCCGCTATCTAGTATATGACAACCGGAATTGCAGAGTAGAATCCGAACGAGGGCGGGGACAGTAGTACGCAAGAAAGTTCGGGCGGCCCGTCGAGCTAACTCATCATACGTCAAGTCGCAATGCTATGACGCAGCAAGCCATCAAGAGGATTCAGCGACACGCACATATGAGAAATGACGGCATTCGTCAACATCAACAGCCATCCTCACGCTTTCGACCGCTCACCGACTCGTTTCCAAAAAAAACAAAAAAAAAACCCGCATGCTCTTGTAAAGACTTCCAGGCCCCGTAACCACACCGCACCGCGACCGCAATGTCAGGACACCCAACGACAGGAACGCCCTCTCTCTACGAAAACGGCGACGAGCGCAACTATTCCCGCGATGCCATCCGCAAGGAGCAGCGGCACCACCTCCGCAACGTGGAGGGGTACATGCGAAGTAAGTACTCCCACAAGGCGACAAGCAGCAAGGAGGAAAAGGACCATGATCCCAAGTCCCAACTCAATTCCCAAGCAGAGAACCAGCACAAGGCCATGGAGGAGATGATAGACGAACACGTAAGCCCCCCCCCCCCCGTCGCCGAAAAGAAGCCGGGCGAAAAATCAGCAATTTGCTCACGCGCGGCCGCGCAGACCCAGATCCAGATCGAGGAGCGGTATAAGAACGATCCGCTTTACAGGGTACGTATATAAACATGCATTGTACGTTCGGGGGGCAAAAAAATAAAATAAAGATTTGTACGCTTGTTGACGCCGTCGTTATTTCGAGGCGACCATAAACGGCAACAAGCCCTCCCGAGGGGCTGTACTAGACGCCGAGATCCAGGCCGAGGAGGCCAAGATGCTTGAAAAGAAGGCGGGGAAGACGGATAGCATGGTAGGCAAGAAGCTCGAGCGGAAGTCGTCGAGGGAGCAGTGAGGTTTCCAAAGGGGAGGTTCATAAGGGCCGAGGTATTCTTCGGAGAGATCGTATGTCATGTAGGAGCAATTTCGCAGGCATCGATGCGCTGTCAACCAAATGATTGATCTCTATTCTTCCGCGAAACTGCCTCATCTAATCGTGAACATCCATCTAACTATATGCTTTCGAATCAAGGGCTGATATGCATGGAAATCAAGCAAGCTCCCATCGGGCTAACAATAATCATCACCGCCTTCAATGCAGTAAACATAGGTAGGCAATAAAAACGCCCGCAGTCCTGCGCCCTACCCAGCGCCTCTATCCCCCAAACTCCAAAAAGACACCCCTTTCTCAGCTCAGCCCCTTCTAAAGATTCACCCCAAACTATTACAATACTTAAGGAAGCCGTCTCGGACACGCCAGTACACAAATGCAAACCCCTCTCAGCAAACACGCCATCGCGACGACCCGTTCTCATCAGCAGCAAAGAAACCGCCGGCACCAGGAACCCCGCAAGCCGAGAGCACCCGACAGATCTCCGAAATCACAGACTCATAAAGCGGCTGCAGAAACTCCTCGTTGCACTTATGATGCGGCGCCAAGGCCCGGGCAATCCCCGTAGCCCGCGGGGAGGGCCACGAGGGCACGTAAAGCGCAAGGCAGCTCGGTAACGCCGATGGGAGGCCGGCTCTGCACGCCCGCAGATCGGCGCGCAGCTGCTTGGCGATTACACGGGGGGATTCCAACTGGGCGAAGAGGCGGTAGTCAGAGGGGTCGGCGAGGCGTCTTCGGCGTAGAACGGATAAGTGACTAGACGCCGCCGAGAGCGTGATGTCGGGGAATTCTTTCGCCATCCATTCTGTGACTGTGACGAAGGATTCGAGCCAGTCGATTTCCGCCCGCGGTTTTGGGAGAATGCTATTCGCGAACGGGTATTTTGCGAAAACCGCATGCTCGCTTGTAGAGTGCTCTGTCCGTTTTAATCGCTTGCCGTGTGTGTGGCAGTATATAAGATCGACACCGTCCATGGCCCGCTCGAAGTGTGTCCGTAGGTATTGCGGAAGCATGTCTTCGACCTTGGGTTGTTTAGCAACGGCCTTGAATAGCCGCAGGCACCACTCGAAAGGGACAAGTCCAGGATGCGGATATCGGAACCGGTGCGAAGTGCGCAACGACTTTACGTTGTGCGGTCTTCCGGGATAAACGCCCCTGAGATGCCAATATGGGATTTTCCGCCGACGGCCTGCGTCGTATCGCAACCTCGCAAGGACGTGCGACTCATTAGTTGGCTGCTCCGGTGCACCGACGACTTTGAGAAATCGCGGAAAGCGCTCGTATAAATCAGCTAGCAAATTCAGCTCAGCGGACTGCTCCTGAAAGAGCCGAGAATACGCATCATGAAGATCGAGGAGGTCCTTGCTTGTATTCTGGCTCCGCTCGCTTTCCTGTAATCGCCGGGTGAGGTTTTCTACGAACTCGGCAGATAGCTCCTGTTGAATGAATCAACATCTAAGTCCTATATGGCAATATTTGGGTAGGAAATACCTCGCCTTGAGGTGCCATGTCTACTTTCACCAACTTAGCCAGAGAGGAATCCGGTGGTAAGTAGTGAAGGATAGCGTGGAGCTCTGATGCTGCCATCCAAACACCTTTATACCTCCGGAGCCCAAGCATGGCGAGAAAGGAGTTCTGCCATTCCCACCTGAGGCAGGAAATAAATTCGTCCTAAGAAACGTTAGTAGTTTAGGAGACATTTTGTCAGGCTGGTACGACTCAGACGTTTGTTATGTGATAGGGCTCTTCATAGTAATGTATCTTTATCCCGGGCATGATTTGGATCAGCCATAGCATGGCACTGATATGAGGGAGTTGCGAGGGAAACACGCCGGCGACGAGGTGCGCGACTGTGTCTCCAGTCTCATCTCCCACCTCCAGCCTGCGGGCGTTCATCCGGGTCCAGGAACTGCGGCATTGCAGCCACGCCACTTTATTCAGGGATTCCCACAGATACTCGAGCTCATCGCTGTCTCCGTCGAATACGCCAGCCCAGTTCGGGTGATACTGGATGGCCTCACGGAGGCGGGGTCCGGCCGATGCCCAGAGATCGATGGCTCGGAAGAAGGGCACGTCTCCGAGGATTGGCGCGATTAACTCAAAAGGAAGGGCTTCGAGATGTTGCGCAATGCGCGTGAGGAAGCCGTCTTGTACTTTCCAGTGCGTAGCCTCCATTAAATCTACCAGTCGGGGCAGAACCGATGAGATGTTTCATTTGAAAGCTGTTACCGAGGGTTGCCACTTTTGTATTTCCTGGGTTGAAAGGCGACAAGTGAAAGCTGATCTATACGAATGGTTGGAGGGCCGAAATTGGGACAGACACCAAGACGTCGCACCTCAGTTGGTCTCAATACAGTGCGACCCATAATTTACTATAGACGTATACAGGATTCTCAGGCGTCATGACAGAGAGCAGTGATGCCCATATTAACGTACCCGGTGACGAACTTTACTGTGATTAACACTGTAAGGCTACTATCCAAAGATTCCCGACGTCCCGGCATCTGTCCAAATTCCGTCTTCACCGTAAGCACGGCATTGTAAGAGGCAGTCACGTCGAAGCCCACTCAGAGAGAGGCAGGGACAAATTCATGGAGGGTCGCATCTTGTATACAACTTTATACAATAATCACAAGACAGTCAACTCTCTCTTCAGTGCCATGAACGCATCTGATGTTTCCATATTCAAATAGTAACCCTGACATACAAATGATTCGCGCTCCAGTAAAAGGGGGTCGTGCCTATCCGTTGGCCATTCCAGCATCACTTCCCGTTTCAATACGCGCCGGACTCAGTGAAGACCCAGGATTAATTGGCCTTCGGGCTTCATGACCCCTGACTACATACTCCTCTAGACCTTGGTATAATCATCACCATCATACCTCAGGACTCCGAATTCCCAACCAAACGAAGCCAACCAAGCAATATAATCGACAATATATTCCGGACTTATATACAAAGATCGCCTTAGGACCAGAAAACTAAAAGGAGATGCCGTCCCCTTCTGAGTTCCGCCCCGCCAATAGATTTGGCAATAGGGTAAGGCTTAGATAATATACCCCTTTACATATCTTCATGACCAGTATAAACGCCACCACGAGCGAAAAGGATCACTTTTAACCGGATGAACAAAGAATCTCGTATGCAGTGGAAAAGCGGCATATAGTCTAGGGAATATCCATAAAGGAAAAAAGAGAAAAGCTCGCCTAGAGATCTCTGTAACCGCCCTACAATGCCCCCCCAAACTCCATACATAAATATACGACCTAATTGGAAGTTGCCCGGTATAGATGTGTGCCCACCTAGCAACTCTGCCATAAACAAATATTCAAGGGAAACCACGCTCAGTGCCGACACTCCATCAATGGGACACAAATCCAACCTGCGCCCTCTCCACAGTCGATTTGATAAATCGAGCGTGAAACCCCACCTCCCAGTGTTTGTTTCAAAGAAAAAAAATTCAGCAAGAACTTTTAATGCTCGTACCCAGCACCTCGTTGCCAAGGACTAGTCGCTTGTCCCCGGGTTGAGGAACTGCTGGGAGAGCTCGGTGATTGCGTGGCTTCATCGGGAGGTAGAAGGGAGGTATGTTGGTCGGTAGACTGACGCGTTTGGTCGGGTTGTACAGTGCTTATACTAGAGGCGGTTGCAAACGATGAGACCTTGTTCCTAGACTGCGGACGCGAGCGTGCTGCTTGATTAAATGAAGGTGGCCGTAGGGACTCGTTATCCTCTAACCCAAAGCCTGCCTTCTCCCCACGGGCGGTCACTCCTAGAGCGTCGAGCTCGCCAGTTGCGGCCAACTGGGTCTGGGATTTCATGAAAGAGGTCCGATCGTCGGCCATGAACTTATATCGGCCGTCGGGATTGTCGGTGACGAAGACGATGATAGTGGTGATAATTAGCACGAGAAGTAAGATCAAGGTGGTGGCAGCATTCAGGATCCAGAGAACCACGCCAATAACACCAGTGACGATGGCCGGTTGATCGAACACTTGGGTGAAGATTAGTAGGAAGATAGCATTGATGAAATTTACCGCGCAAATGGCGATGTTAAAAGAGTTTAACTTCTTGTCCATCCACGGCCGCAAAACCGATGCCCCTATCAGAGCCCCCGCCTCAATTAGCAACAGGGCAATACCGAGAACGGTATTGGCTGTCTGGGTGAAAGCAATAAATAGAGCCTTGAGCGTGGTATACAAGAGCACGGGGACAATGAAATAATATGCGGAGGCGCGGAATTGGATGTAGAGGAAACCTGATGAAAAGTCAATAAAACATTATCAAAGTGAAAGCGTAGTGAAACGCAGAAGCGTATTCAGCAAAGAGTTACTTACCCCATTTATTGAGAGTCTGGGGATCCGAATAGAGGATATAGGCAGGGTTCCTGTGCAGGCTAACTGAGCGATGGGCAATTCGGATCAGTTTGTATGAGGCCCAAAATAAGGCAATATTCATGTACAAGAGGAAGAACACGGCCAGTACAACTTCCGCCGGAGAGTCTCGTTGAGTAAATTCCCAGAAGGAGAGAATGGTCACTGGTGCATATCCAATGAGGGTAAGACGAAAGAGGATGCCCTTGAGGACAGTGACTGGATGACAAATCGTCAGCAATTTGTTTCAAACCTAATGATATCATGAGAGGCAAAGGGACAAGACACCTACGCCATCCGTTACGGAACTCCAGGAACGTATCACCCTTGATCCATCGAGCCTTTGCGGCAAGTTCGCAAGCTCCCTTGAAAAGAGCCACGATGATTGCGGTAAAAACCATTATAACGTAGAAGGACACGATTCCGGTGAGGAATAGATTGGTGGTTTCGATATGGGCGCGGAATGCTACACGTTGGATACCATAGACCAGATAACTGCCATAGGCGGTTTTGATATTTCCACGCTTCACGAGACCTGAAGCTTGGCTCGCAAGAGCGCGCGGGACCATCGCCTCTGCGCGCTTGAATAGGCCCATGTCTGGCGCGCGGAAACCCGCAGATCGTTTCTGGACTTGAACGGACACGGTTGTTAGTGTGTCAATTATTCTTGCCGCAGTGCCCCCGGTCGAACGTTGATACCATGTGAATATCTTTTGCACTGCAGTCATGTTAGTCACATAATCAAATGGAGGGGCAATCGTGTGTAATCCAACACCGGATGAATGTGCTTTGCAATCAAGGGCCAAAAAAAAACCTTCTTTTGCAGTGCTGTCTTTGAGGGCGTTGCTGAATTTGTGCACTTACAGAAACCAACGTTGACAATACCCAAGCTCCACTGAAAATCTTGGGTCCACGCTTGAACAACGGGTGGTAATGGGATCCCGACAAGACCAACGATCGCCTGTGACTGAAAATAGCTCGTAAGGGCCAACGCCGTGGCAGCGACATGCGATGCGGCGTTTGAGTGTCCTAGACCAGAAAGAAAGGCAGATGAAGCGAGAGCAAGGCCGGCCACAATGGCGGAGGCCCACTTGACGCCAACCAGATCGACGGTTTGGCCGTTGGAGATATTCGCCTCTAAACAAGCCAGGCTTTGGCCTGCCATGGGACCGTCGGTGGCATTTATGAAAACCTTCACCTGGGCATCAATATCGGGGAAGGTATAGGCAATCCCAGGCAAAGCCGAGGCCACCTCAGGGGGAGCCGGGACGCTGAAAGGATCATTTAAATTGCCCGGGCTCATGGGACAAAAGCCAGCAAGGTTGAAGTCACAAGGGTTGATGGTACGTCGAAAGAATTGGTAGCCGTAGGCGGTGATTATCACATCGAATTGGACATTAGCCTGGATTGTTGAGACGGCGGTGATATTAGCGTCAATATTATTCGCCGACGGAGTATATCGAAGGTTGAACAGACTGGCCGTGAAGCCCGAGTTGGCCTGGCAGGCATTGAGCGAGTAGGTCTCGAGTGATTTTACGGCAGTCGACGGCAAGACGAGGGCCAAGAGGCAGAAGAGCAGGGCGAACCGCGCCCTTAACGTCGACGTTAAGGATGCCATCCCGACAATGGTTGTGGTGACGATGTGGAGGCGTGCAGGTACGAACAGCTGAAAGGCCACGCGGGCCGGCGCATGCGAAAAACCAGACCAAAGCGAAGACGGATTCCAAGATGGCGAGTAATGGTGGTGTTGTGTAGGTACCTATTTCCGGTCCAGGAGAAACGGCGAAGCGAGCTGAAAGGAAAATTGTAGGCCAGCGGATGAGCAGGGTCTCGAGAGCAATACTGAGAGCTAGAGCGTAAAAGGTGGAAGTCGAGAGCGGTGGCAGGGAAAGGCAGGAAAAGGCAGGAAAAGCGAATGAAATCTGCCCCCGGGGATGCAAATGCGATGCAGATTGCGATGCAGATTGCGCGCAGTGAAGATGCTATCAGACGAAGAAGCAAGACGGACGAAAGACGGACGGAAGACGGAAGAGGCGGGAGTGGCAGGACAAAATGCTGACGTTATTGAAGCACACTAGTGGCTTTAAGGATGGCGGGCACAAACAAGACCTGGTGCAACACTCACGACAATCGGCACAGCGCTTCGTCCGGTTCCATCACGCGGACTCGTGGCCAGAGGGTACCCGCGCTGCGTAGCGAGGTACGTTCTGGCCGGGAGTGAGCCAGGTCTCTGTACAGCGATGTCAGTATGTGTAGGGTACTTTGGGGGGGCACGCGTAGCAAGTATAGAACCTGGCGACGGGCGTACCCTCTCTCAGAGAAGAAGGCCGTGATCCGGGGGGCAACAGGTACCTGTACGCTAGGGGCCGCTACAGCGAGATAGCCTACCTGGACTACCTGGACTACCTGGATAGTGCGCAGAACCGCCGTACCTGTAACCACCTAAGTTAGCGCTGTGCACTACTTCTGTGTGCTTGTGCGGTCTTGTGCACTACCTGAATGTAACGCTCCTACCACAGGATAGAATCATCCATGAGATATGCCCGCTGCCTGGAAGCCCCCGTACCCGGTACCTGCTCCGCATCTGCATGCGCCGTGGCCGCACCCGTACCTGCTACCGCCGCGACCCGCATGCACCGCCTCCCTGCCGGCACCGCGCAGGTATCTCAAATCTGCCCGCCATGCTCATAAGCATAAGAGCAAGCATACTATTCATCGCACTAATCTCCGGCTCGTGAACACGGGGTTTTTTATAATACTAACCTGCCTATTCTGTCTACCATTTACAATCCTGACTGGAGTACGGGGTAATGAGCCATTTGTTACTGTATCGCATCTGCTTTATAAATACCTGTACCTACTTAATCCACCTGCGAGTCGAAGCTTTGCCACGAATGCGAGTATAAGTATAGGCCGTATTTGGCGTATACCGGGCATACCAAAGTACGGGTTAGAGGCAGATCATCAGATAAGTCCGAGTTATGCCTCTAAGTAGGGATTCCGTAGTGTAGATTTACACTTCACTACGTATGAGCCGTCTCTTGTCTAGACAGCGTGGCCATCGCCCTATCTATCTCTGAGACAGCCAGATCAACAGCCACGGGACGCCGCCCCTTTTAGTATTTCGCACCTTTACTGTAGCGTCGCATCTACACACTGACTGTTGACACGTCCTACAAATAGGTGGCGTGGCCGAGCAACTCGGTAGGCCGAGCCGCAGAGTAATAAACACGTTAGCCCGCTCTCGCTTAAACTAATCGGCTTCCATCTTTTTGCCGCTGCCATCCATCCTCCACCAGGACCCATAGGCTATGGCCCGCCACGAGCAATATAACAAAACGACGAGCCCGCTAACCGAGCCAATGATACGTGACCCTCGAGCTGGAAAAAAGAAAACCCCCAGACATCTCTGTCGTCAGCAGCCTCTTCACAAGCCTCGAGTAGGTAATTGGCCTTGAAGAGTGGAATCCATGTATGCCAGGGGGCGGGGAGCTGGCTGGGCTTGCGCCCGACGACGAGGTCGAAGATCGGGAGAACAAGCACCGTCAGACCGATGAGGACATGAAATCGTTGCCTGTTGCCCAGCCTACCAAGACTTACCACCCGTACACTAAGCATGTGATTTCCACGCCGCGTCTTCTCACGTTATCTAGACGCCGTTATTGACGCTCAAAGAGTAGGTACCCGTTGTAGTCGAGATACAGCAATAGGTTTAGGAGTATTAAGCCGTTTCCGCCGACCACTATGGCGGAATTGGGGAATTCCGGGCCGTGTCCACCCAATCTTCCTGCTTAGAGTACGGCACAAGCATCCGCGATTGTTATATCTACTAAGTAGATAGGCAGCAGATGATCCCGGTAGCAACTCGACAGCTTCGCTAACAACTCCCGTGCCCGCACTTATGGCAGGGGGCACGCCATTTAGCGTGTGAGTCAGGCCGACCGAGGAAGCCGTTGCGGGCTGACCTCAGGTTTTTAAAACAGCCTCAGTCCTCAGCAGACCGCACATAAGGAATCTCTTGCTACAATTGGCCCCGGAATCGACGGCGTTACCGCTTCACAATGGCAACTACGACATCCTTGACTACCGCGATCGAACTTCAGGGCCAGGGGCTCACGATATTGCAGCGTGAGCCCATTGAGGCCCCGAGACCCGAAAACGAAGGCGTCGATCCCGCCCTGGAAGCATCGCGCTTGGCCGACTTGGAGGTGCCCGACGGCGGCTACGGCTGGGTTATCGTAGGATCTTGTGCCATCGTATCGTGGTGGACAGTCGGCACTAGTTACAGCTGGGGGGTGATCCAGGGAGCACTGGTCGAGGAGGGACTATCGACGTCGGCGGTGCTCTCCTTTGTCGGGGCTCTCGGCCCCACGTTGCTCGCCGCCGTGGCCATTATAAACGCCCGCCTGATGCGCATCATCGGAGCTCGGTATACGGCAATGCTAGGCATTTTTCTCATCGGACTCGCCCAAATTCTGGCCAGCTTCGCTGTGGAGAGCGTCCCCGGCTTATTCATCACGGAAGGAGGATTGCTGGGCTTGGGATTCGGGTAAGCAAGCAGCGGAGACGCCTATTCAAGTTAATTTTCGTTCTCTCCGCTGACTCGACTACCCCAGGCTCACATTTATAGTAAGTTTGCTCTTTCAGCGGTGCTGCCCGTCAGAACGATCTTCCCGGCCCTATCTAATGTCGTCCCAGGTCACATCAAGCATGCCAGCCCAGTACTTCAGCAAGAAGCGCGGTCTGGCCAACGGGGTCGTTTTTGCTGGCGGTGGCTTTGGTGGGGCCGTTCTCAGCTTGGTATTAGATCCACTGATACGAATGTCTGGTTTGGCGTGGGCTTTTCGAACTCTTGGCCTTGCCACGCTGGTCACCGGGTTGCCTGCCGCCTGGTTCCTGAAAGAACGCACGGCGGCACGCAGAGGCGGACTTGTTGAATGGTATGCTCCTCGATGATAAATTTCTTTTTTCCCCTGCCCCCTCCCCCCCAGTCTAGCTGCTGACCGATCTTGAGGCGTTTATTCAGAGACCCCAGTTTCATCTTCATTTTTCTCGCAGGAGCTATAGGGACCTTCCCTCTGCTGGTGCCTCCGTTCTTTATCCCCCTGTTCGCTCATGCTATCGGTCTGAGCTCTGCCACGGGAGCTGGTCTCCTGGCCGGCTTTAACTTCTCATCAGCGATAGGAAGGATCTTCAGCGGCATCTTGTGTGACAAAATCGGCCCTTTAAATGCCCTATTTCTCGCGCTGAGCCTTTCGGCCATTAGCATGCTGGCCGTCTGGCCGGTGTCTACGACGCTCGCCCCATTGGCGATATTCAGCGTCGTGAATGGGTTGGCGAACGGAGGGTTTTTCTCAACCATGCCAACGGTTGTGGGCAACTGTTTCGGTTCGAGCCGGGTTGCAGTTGCCATGGGTATGATCGTGACAAGCTGGTCAGGGGGCTATCTCCTGGTAAGATACAGAAAATCTGCTTCAGGAAGTCATCGTTCTTTAACTTACATAATTACAGGGAGCCCCTATTGCGGGATACTTGCTTGATGCCCACGGCGGCGAGGATGCGGGTTTCCAAGCTTATCGTCCGGCCATGTTTTATGCCGGCTCGCTGGCTCTGGGCGCCGCGAGTTTGGTTGAAGTTACTCGCTTTTGTTCCAATAAAAGCCTCTTCGCTAAGATCTGAAGGGGGCTGTTGTCCCAGGGATAGATAAGAATATTCCGTTCAGACGTAGTGCCATGCCGGGAATATCTTGGTGTCTCTAAACAACACGCTTGATGTATATAGCTGGATGTGGACTTAGTCCTCCCCTCCCGTAGGACAGCAATTATAAAGTACCCAGATTATCTTGATCTTCTATCCCCGGTATTCGTGTTCCATTTCTTCAAATATTCGGTGCTTGGGGCTTGGGCTTTCCTGATCTCGTTAGCCGCCGCTCGTTTGAACTTCGTATTTCGTCGGAAATGCTAAAGTAGCCGTGATGGATCTTGTAAGTCTCGTATGTCGGCTTCTCCTGAATCAGTGACCTGGTTGCCCAAAGTTAGCAAGTTCAGAAGTCCCCTTTTTGAAATCCAAAGTTAACAAATTAGTCCAAAGTCCCATACGTAAACAACGCGCAGGTACACGATGATACGCCACAAGCCTAGCAGCGGCGAGAACGTGTTGTTCGGACGACAAGAGTCGATACTAGTTCTAAATAGTCACTACACGCCTGTTCATGTAGGCATAGATACAAAGGCTAACTTAGACTAACACAAAAGATCGGACGAAAATAACATCCTCATACCACAGCGGAGGGCGATCACAGGCAGCAAGATCAAGCAGCATCATCCCATGCAATGCGGCAGTGAAGGGGCACGACAATACATATCTTGGCAAAAGGGCATCATGCATGGTTCAAACACTAAAGAATAGACAGCAAAGAACATCCCACACAGATTCCACACAGGGCAAAAAGACCAAGAAACAAAAAAGATAAACCCCCCAAAAACAACAAACCCGAAAAAAAAGGGGAGCGAAAAAAAAATTGCACCAGCCGGGACTTGCACCCGGGTCCTTTCCTTCCATAAGCCCCGGAGAGAGAGAATGGGAGGGAAACGAGTTAACTTCTACTCCACTGATGCCTCCTCGAGGTTTCTTGTTGGGTGTCCCGTGCCAATATTTGCTTTTATGTACCTACCGTTGCGTTGCGTTGCGTTGCCCCGGCCACAGACGGGAGGCGCTGGCCGGTCGTCCCGCCTTCTTTCGACTTCGGGTGGGGCCCGGAGACGGTGTTTTTGTCTTATGTAAAGTTATTCTGTGTGAGTTAAGGCCGGCATGCAGATGTGCAGGACTGAGTCCGGGCCGTCTTCCTTCCTACTCTGCTTGTCTTAGGGGGGCGTCTTTCATCTCGTGCTGAACAGTGAACTTGATGTATCGTTTGCAGTTCTGACCCGTGACTCAACGCCGCCGGTAGGAGAAGGGGAGTGTCCGTCATGTTGGAGGCGGATCAGATATCCTTAATGTAGTTACATGAGGGTAACTCCTGGAACTCCTAGGGGACGTGTTCACTTGCGGCACCGATAAGCACAAACGCCTCCTTACTTGATGAGGCTCGCGGTCGGTTATCAGAGCTATTTCAAGACAAAAAGAACATAGTAAATCTAGCTCCCGGGCGGTGAACATATCACGGCGGTTGCCTATATCCCTAAATATCGACCACAGCAACACAGGTTCAGAGACCACCAGCATCTGAGGTTTCAGCCCTACGATCAAACTCCCCCAAGGAAAAATAATTTAACAAGTCTCTGAGCTTGGTCCTATGCGTATTCACCAACCATGTTGCTCTACTGTAGTTATAGATAATAAACTCGCGCCCAAGTGAACAATACAGCAAATCTTTGTTGCTCTCGCTCTCTATGGACATATTTACAGTAAAAGCAGCCCCGCTCTATATAACACAAATGCGACGGGGTAGCGCCCGACGGCTGGCTCGATTATTCTCATAAGGTTCTCCAGATCTGGTACTCTCCAGCATATTGTCATGCCACACATCTAATGGGCAAGGATTTGCTCGCAGCATACATAGACTATATATGCCGCCGCGCCTACAAAAAAGGGCACGATATAGGTGCTGGGCAAAACGTGCCCCCTTAACTAATCATAGACATAGTCCGTGTCCTGTCGTGCCTCGTCAAGTCGTGTTAGGTATCTAGCTCTCATGATCCCGTAAGCTTCTTCCACCAGCTGCTTCGGGGTGTATCCGTGAAGAATGATTCCCGTGGTCCTTTTTCTCCACTGCTGTCTGACCTACCGACACGGCGGTCTCGGCGTTCCCGCTCATCTCGGCGTTCTCGTTCTTCTCGTCGCGCCCTCCTTCGTCGCTGATCGTCATCATACTCTTTATTCATTTCGTCATACTTTTCCCGCCGCCGTCGTTCAGCTCGTCGGGCAGCACGCCGGGCATCCTCGTCATCCATGGCTCGCGGGGCATCCGCCATTAGCATGTCGTCGGCAGGAGGGCCCGGCTCCGAATGATCCTTGACCCACGAACTCGTGCCCGAATGTGGCCAAGTTGGTGTCTTTTTGCGGCGCTGTTCGTCGTCTGTGTATCTCGAAGACCTTTCTTTGGCGTACCCGTAATCATCCACGGGCACAGACTGGTGTCGACTTGCCCTTCCGGCTCGCCTGGCCTCACGTCTTCGTCGGCGTTCCTCTTCGTCTGCCGAATCTTCTGGGTACTGTGAACGTCGCCGCTCAGCGCGGGCAGCCCGACGGACTTCAGCTTCAGCTTCAAGCTCAGCTGCAGCTGCAGCTTCTTTTTCTAGCCTGCGGCGACGACGACGTTCTGCTCGCTCGGCCTCTTTTGCTTCGGCCTCTTCATGCGCAAGCCGCTGCGCTTCACGCTCTCGTGCTGCCCTACGCTCCGCTCGTCGGGCCTCGCGCTCCTCTTGTCTACGCAGTTCTTCTAGTTCTTCCTCTTGACGCCTTCGCCTTTCGCGACGAGCTTCTTTTGCACGATGAGCCTCTTCTTCAGCACGCTGGGCCTCTTCGATCTTTTCTTGTTCTCTTTTTGCTCGGCGGGCAGCGCGCCGGGCTTCGCGATCACGATCAAGGTCAACGTCTGGCTCAAAACTACTCGGTCTTCGCATAGGCCTGGCTCTCTTGTCAGGTCTTCCCTCGTCGTCAGTTGGATGATATGTACTTCGACGGCGGGGCTCGGGGCGAGGTTCAGAGCGAGGATTTGAGTGCATCAGACCACCAAAAAGACCAGAGATACCCTTTTTGGCATTCGAGCTAGATCGCTTCATAGGCGTCACATTCGGAGGGCCCCTTGTCTCTGCCATAACGATATCATCGTCCGGTTTAGGCTGTTTTGGGTCAGCAAGGATTAGTCCGGAACTGTACTGGCACCTTACCTTTGATCTTTTGCGCACTGGTTTATCGGGGCTTGAGGCAAGATCGTAGGCCCTGCCCATGGCTATATCGTCATCCATTGGGGCAGCGGCGTATGTTCTCGAGGTTCTCTGGCTGCGGCTTTTATCCACTCCAAGAAACCGTGCCGCCTTTGGAGCCATCTCATGCACCTCTTCGGGCGGAGGCGATACCAGTCCACCGCTCATCTCGACGGAGTGGCGCCTTGAGGTGGATTTTCCCGTGACTTTATTGCGTGTTGACATGGAGCGAGAAATGGGGGGCGTGCTTTGAAACACACTGCTCATACGAGGCGCCGGAATCGGCATTGGCTTGTCATCTTGTTGTTGCTCTGCTTTTTCAGAACCTGAACTCTTGGAAGATGATTTCTCTCCTCTCTCTTTGCTTGTCTTCTTAGAGTCAGACCAGGACCTCGATGACATCCTCTCTTCCCTATGTGGTGCGGTTGGGGCCGACCACATACCCCGTGGTGCGCCCCCATCACGATTAATTTTGACTCGTTCTTTTCTGGACGACTTGACCTCGGGTGACGATGGTGTCGTGGAATCGTCCGGCGAATCGGGCGCCGCTGGCGGTGGAGGAGGTGCGGCAGGTGGCACAGGGGAAAGGATCTCATCCCTGAATTTCTTCTTGCTCTTCTTCGGGGTCTTTTCTACCGGTGGTGAGGATTCGACAATTTGGACAATTTCATCTTCATCTCTATATCCATGGTCCATGTCGTCATGTAGTAGGCTTCTGTCTGATCCCCGTTCTTCAAGCGCCATATGCGCCATATCGACGGTCTCGTTCATCTCATCTATATCTTTACCATCAAGAGATTCATCATCACGGTCATCGTCGGACATTGGAAAACCGCCAGGGATAATCTCCTTGCTTATCTGGGGTGAGTTGATTTCCATACCCCCTTGGGACCGTGGGGGGCTGGAGGGCAGTGGGGGCGATGGTGCTTCAGGAAGTACATCGATTAAATCAGCTTGGGAATCATCGTGTGTCGCAGGCTCAAACTTCTTGAGCTTCTCGGCAAGCTTGCTACCTTTGGTTTTCTTCGGTATCCGATCCTCATCAAGTGCTTCAGAGTAAGGGGACTTAGCCGTACCGATAGTGACATCTTCTGGAGGCTTAGGCGACTCAGAAATGCCAAACTTTGTTGCCACTGGGTGTCGTGGCTGGGATGTGAATATCATTCCAGGGGGTGGGCTTTTCAGAATATTCTTAGCGCCCCAGAATGAGAAAGGGTTGTTGCCTCTGGGCTTCGCTGGCGGCGGTAGGTCTGAAAGGATCTCATCAGCCTGCTCGGCTGTCAGATCCACGTCGTCGAGGTCCAAGTCATCGTCATAATTATTCCCATCCTCGTAGTCAAGCCCGGATATTGTGTCGTCGGCTACCATAGCATCCTCGACTTCCTCTCGTTCGCGCTCAGCTCGCTCCTTAGCCTCACGTATAGCTTGAGCGGCTTGTTCCGCTTCGCGTGCAGCTTGCTCCTCTGCCTCGCGTGCAGCTTGTTCTTCTGCCTCGCGTGCAGCTTGCTCCTCAACATCGTTTCGAGTCTCCACAGAGGCAGCACGAGCACCGATCTTCTGGTTAAGCTTATAGAATCGCTCTTGGTCCTTCGTAGAGAGCTTTTTCTTCTTTTTGAGTTTGGCCTTGAGACTCTCGAGTTCTGCATTCTCTTCGACCTCCGCCGCCTTTCGTGCAGCCTCTTCTTTGGCTTTGATTTTAGCTTGTTCCTCTGCCTTACGTGCCGCTCGTTCCTCTGCTTTACGCGCAGCCCGTTCCTCCGCTTCGCGTGCAGCCCGTTCCTCTTCTTCGCGTGCAGCCTGTTCCTCTGCTTCGCGTGCAGCCTGTTCCTCTGCTTCTCGTGCAGCCTGTTCCTCTGCTTCGCGTGCGGCCCGTTCCTCCGCTTTACGTGCGGCCCGTTCCTCCGCTTTACGTGCAGCCCGTTCCTCCGCCTCACGCGCGGCCTTCTCTTCAGCCTTGCGAACGGCCTCTTCCGCTTCGCGTATAGCTAATTGTTCGTCCTCGAGGGCAGCTAAATCTTCGGCCTCGGGTGCAGCTGGATCTTCGACCGTCTCCTGTGCGATTGGGTCATCCCCTCCATTAGTATATGTCATAGTTGCCCGGGCGTTGATCCTCTCGATAAGCTCGTCAAATCGCTCTTGTTCCCGCATAGTGATTTTTTTCTTCTTCTTGCTAAATTTGATCTTAAGAGCCTCGAGCTCCGCATCTTCTGCGTCTTCCTCTGCCTTACGGGCCATTGCTTCGGCCTCCTCGCGCTCGGTTTGCTCCTCCACCTTGGAAGTACTTTGCTCTTCTATTTCGGGAGCGGCGTGTTCGTCCGTTGTAGCCGGTGTGGTCTCTTCATCGGGAACGGTAGTGGTGGCTACACGAGAATTGATCTTTTTCTTAAGCATGTTGAATCGTACTTGGTCTTTTGAAGAGAGTTTTTTCTTCTTTTCGAACTTGGCCGTAAATTGCCCAAATTCTGCATCTTCCAAATCCTCTTCTTTCTTGCGGGCAGCTTCTGCCTCTGCCTCTGCCTCTGCATTGGCTCTGGCTTGTTCGATTTCACGCGCGCGCGCATCCTGTTCGTCGATTTCATGAGCGGCTTGTTCTACTCGGTGAACATCCAGCTCTTCAGTCTCATGTGTGGCTGGCTCTTCGATCTCCTGTACGGTTTGCGCATCCCCGCCGTCGTCATGTATAACAGGCACACGAGCATTGATTTTCTTGGTAAGCTCGTCAAATCGCGCCTGGTCCTGAAAAGTGATTTTTTTCTTCTTCCCGCTAAATTTGATCTTAAGAGTTTCGAGTTCCGCATCGTCTGCAGCTTCCTCTGCTTTGCGTGCCGCTTCCATTTCTTTGGCCTCACGCTCAGCCCGCTCTGCTGCCTCAAGAGTAGCGCGCTTCTCTGTTTCAAAGGCAGCTTGTTCCATTGCTTCGGAAGTGACTTGTTCCTCAACTGCAGCTTCTGCATTCTCTCCGCCAGTGTCTATGGTGCCTGTACGGGCATTGACCTTCTCGGTAAGTATGTCGAATCGCTCTTGATCCTGCATAGTGAATCTTTTCCTCCTCTTGCTATATTTGATCTTAAGGGCCTCGAGTTCTGCATCTTCTGCATCTTCCTCTGCTTTGCGTGCCGCTTCCATTTCCTTGGCCTCGCGCTCGGCTTGCTCCACTGCCTCAGGAGCAGCTTGTTCCTCTACTTCAGGGGCGCCCTGTTCTTCAGTCTCGCCTGAAGCTGGTTCCTCGACTGCAGCTAAATCATTCTCTGCATGATCTATAGTAACTGCACGAGCATTGATTTTTTCCTGAAGCTTTTCGAATCGTGCTTGGTCTTTCGAAGAGAGCTTATTTCGCCTTTCGAGTTTGGCCTTAAGATTCTCAAATTCTGCATCCTCCTTTGCCTCCTCTGCCTTACGGGCCTCTTCTGCCTGACGGGCCTCTTCTGCCTGACGGGCCGCTTCGGCCTCGGCCCATGCTTGTTCCGCTGCTTCGGAAGCATCGTGGTCCGCCGCTTCAGGGGCAACCTGCTCTTCATTCTTGTCGGCAGCTGCTTCCTCAACTGTAACGAGGGCATCCTCTCCCTGATCCGTAGTCCCTACACGAGCACTGATTTTTTCCTGAAGTATGTCGTATCGCGCTTGGTCCTTTGAAGAAAGTTTGTTCCTCTTTTCGAACTTGGCCTTTAGAGTCTCAAATTCAGCGTCCTCCTTAGATTCCTCTAATTTGCGGGCGGCTTCGGCCTCGGCCTTGGCTTGTTCCATTGCTTCACGGGCATCTTGTTCCTTTGCTTCAAGGGTGGCGTGTTCTTCAGCCTGGCGCGCGGCCTTTTCCTCAATCGCAATTTTTGCATTCCCACCATCGGTATCTACAGGGACCTTACGTGCGTTGATTCGTTCGGTGAGCTCCTCAACACGCTTCTTCTCAGCTCTGACCAATTTCCTCTTCTTCTGGAGAGCTGCAAGTTCAGCCTCGTCGGCTTCTGCTTCTCTTGCTTCACGGGCAGCCTGTTCCGCTGCTTCACGAGCATCCTGATCCTCCGCCTCATGTGCAGCAGGTCGCTCTTCCTCAACAGGGATTAACCCCTCGGCTTCCGGTGAAATTCGTGAATCGGTTGTGTTAGCTTCTGCAACGGTTGCAACACGAGCGCTGGCTCGTTCAGTAAGCTCATCGAGTCGTAGTTGGTCTTCTGTGCTTAACTGTCTTCGCTTCTTTAACAATCTGTCGGACTTGGCTTTGAGCTTCTCAAGCTCCTCTTCTTCAGCCACGATATCGGCTTCTTCTTTAGCCTTGGCAGCCTGCTCCTCTGCTTCATTAGTAGCTAATGCGTTAGTTTCAAGTATGGGTTGCTTGGTCTCAATTGTAGCCTGTGCATCACCCGGATCGCCTGCCATATTAGCATCGGCGGCAGCAGCAGCTTCGGTGGCAGCCGCTTCAGCAGCAGCAGCAGCATCAGTACGAGCGCTAGCCCGTCGGGTAAGCTCATCGAATAGCTGTTGGTCTTCTGGACCCAGCTTCTTTTTCTTCTTTAACAATTTGTCGGCTTTAACTTTAAGTTTCTCCAGTTGTTTGTCTTCAGCCGCAATTTCAGCCTCGAGCGCTTCAGCAGCAGCAGCGGCCGCGGCCGCGGCGTTTTCTTCCGCCTCCTGCTTAGCCTTGTCCTCGGCTTCCTTCGCGGCGGCCTGCTCAGCTCGTTGGTTAGCGTTTCGTATCAGTTCGTCAAGCCGATTCTGTCGCTTTGAAGTTAAAAACCCCTTCTCCCGCTTCCTAGCTTCCAGCTCGGCAATTTCATTTGTATCTGCTGCAATTTCAGCAGCCAATATTGCCGCAGCCGGATCCTGTTGAGTTTCAATCTTGGAGTCATTCCACACGTTTGTATCCATATCGGGGCCGGCTGCACTGATGTCGGGGGGTGGCGGCGTGGGCGCCGGCGGAGGTGATTTCTTTTTATCCTTTCCGAAGCCCCAACTCCAACCCACCTGTTCGCTCTCGTCTTTGAATTTCTCGGTAGAGCCTAGAATGCAACCACCGTCAGTATTGTCTTACTTTTGCTAGTACTAAAACCGTCCGGAAATCATCACCCCGCCGTCACTTTGGCCGACTTCAGGAACCATATATGTCTGGTGGGCTCCTGGTCCAATTCTGCTGGGACTGCAAATGTCTTACCCTTCTTGTTATCTTTCTTGCCCCAATTAATCCAGCTATCGTCGTTATTCTCGGCTACCGTCACAGGTTCCGCTGGGAGCTGTTCTACAGTAGCCGCCCTGATGACCTTTTTCGTAGCACCCCAAAAGTTCCAGGCGCTGCTCGTTTCCTTAACTGCGGGTGCAGGCGCGGGCGCGGGCGCGGGCGCGGGCGCAGGTGCGGGTGCGGGTGCAGCTACCGGTGCAGCCACGGGCTCGGGCTCGGGCTCGGGCGCAGCAACGGGTGCAGGTACTGGTGTGCCTCGCGGTTTGGACTCAGGTACAGTATCGAGCTTCGGTTCCTTAATTGGTTGTGCGGGTTCTGGGATCGGCTCGAGCTCAGAATCGACCAATTTATCTTTCTTCTTTTTCTTATCTTTGTCCTTTTTGGTTGTACTCGATGAGCTGGTCCGGGTATCACCCTTATTAGAGGCGCCTGGCGCCGGCTCCGATGCGGGAGGGTCCGGCTCGGTGGGTTTTTCGAGAATATCTTTCTTCTCTTTCCGGCTGTCCTCTGGGCCTAAACTGGCCCAGAAATCATCATCTGTTGTAGGAGCGACTGGCGCCGGCTTATGCAGGTCTGTGGAAGCATCTAATAATGAAGTCGTGCCTTTCTTGCTCTTCGTTTTACCTGTGTCGGCCCAAGGAGTAGCGAACGGACCATCCACAGCAGCGAAGCCGGTGTCTTGAGCTGAGAATGGGTCCGGTTTTTCCTCAGTTTGGGTGTCCCAAATGCTCTTCTTTTTTTTCTTCTCTGTTCTGTCTGCGGAAGCAAAGCCGAAGTCGAACTCATCGCGATTCTTCTCTTTCGAAGGCGCTTCAGTTTTCTCTTCTTCTGCTTCGTCGAGACTCCCAAAACCAAAGCCTGTCTTGTTCTTTTTTTTCTGTTTGGGTTGGCCGAGCCCCCAGGCCTCAAAACTTGGTTCATCTTTCTTGTCTTCGGTCTCGTCAACTGTCTTAGTGGCAGCCCAGTCTGTTAAGCCGGTATTCCAGTTGGATCCCCATGAACTAAACTGATTAGTGTTGGTGGCTGCTGTGCTATTAAGTGAGGGCCCGGTATCGTCTAATTTAATATCATCAAAGGTGTCAAGCTTCGATTCGGTCCTCAGTGGATCTTCGGCCATTCCAGTCTCGTTTTTACCCTTCTTCTTACCCGCGGCCGCAGAAGTCCCAAACCCACCGTCATCATCGGGACTTCGGCCACCAGTGCCGTTCTTCTTGTCATCGCCATTTCCGTCGCCTGTGTTACTACTCCCTCCATTAGTACCTGTGTCGTTGTTCTGGTTACCCCCACCTCCTGTACCGCCGCCACCAGCTCCACCAGTCTCCTTTTTCTCAGGCGCGTTGAAGCTCGTGGGTGGATTTTTGTTTCTCCTCTTCTTAGGAGCATGCTGAACAAATCCATCCTCGGAAAAGAAATCGCAATAAGCTTCGGGGATTGAGGAAATAAACAATGCATCTTCCTGGCGGTCTCGTCGTTGGGGAGGATCTGACAATGGAGGCGAGCAACACTCGCCATTAGGCAACTTAGGATCCCGCCGTCGGGCAGGTTCATCAGCTCGATTAGAGTTATTTATATCTTCAGATGTTAAAGGTTTCCTATTTCGGGGTAAGGGTGATAGTCGCGATCGCTTCGGTGTAGGGTTGGGTATCGCTAATGGTTCGCGAGTAATGGCGCAGCGGCGCTGGTTCACTCGGTTGGATTCCTAATCGCAGTCACATGTACAGATTAGCTTGTAATTCAAGCAGGGCCACATAGAGTAGGGAATGGCTTTCAACGAGATGCCGGAGCACCGCCGGTGATATGGAACCATCGCGGGAAGATTCGCAGGCCCAAGCATAATTATCTCTTATTTAGGAACCGATGGAAACGAAATTATTTTTGCGCGTTTACGCCCGCGATCTCTGTTACGGGGAAGCATGAGAGCTGCTCACATGTTTTCTTCGAAGGAGCCACAGCCGTGAGATAAGTGTCAGTCGTGCGATCACGTCGAGCTCGGCCCACTGAGGGGTTCGGGAGGTGGAAGACAAAGTGGATGACCACTCAAGGTTGCTCCTCGTCCCAGTTAGGTTGACACAGCCCGCGACGGCAGCAGCAGCCATTTTGAGAAGTGAGGCTCGACTGGTCAACAGCGAGCAGGACAATCATGGGCGCTGTAGTATTGCCCCCCACAGGGAACAACAAAACAGCGGTGGAGAGGAATAAGTCAGAGGCGATGGAAGACTCCGATCGGGTGGAGAAGACAGGCCAGGGCGGTTGGCCCACGTTAATCAAATTCGCCGGAAGAGAACGCCTGGGAAGCCGAGCAGATTTTTCCTCTCAGATGGTCGCAAAAGTAAACAAGAGAGGGTCAATTGAACCGTGCAGCAAGAAAGACTAGATAGACTAGATAGGTAGATCGGATTAGGCGGACAATGCGTCACGCATTATGGTTTCTTCTTTCGCTACGCTGTCAAGCGGATATTCGCGTCAGGCCAGAGAAAAGAAAACAAAGTCCGAGTAAGGCTATGGCGGCTTCTGTGGCTAGCAAGGGGAATTGTATCTATTCCATACAGAGCCTCTCAGCGAGAAGAGGAGAGAGGTCGGGGCCGCCAATGCGTGTGGCGGTCGAGCACAGCGTATCTTGGGCAGCGTGTGCCTGGATATGATTGCCTGGTGCCGGTACGACCCGTGTTCGGTCTGCAAATGTAGTCAAGTGAGCGCGGCGACAGGACTGGCACTGATTCGTCAAGATGCCCCTTTCCCTGCAGATGCAGAGATGCGGCATTCCCTATAAGTCGGGCTCTCAGTCTTCACTCGCTTCACTCGCAGGCTTCACTCGCGGGCTTCACTCGCACGCAGTCGACTTTCAGCTCATGCAGCAAAAGAAAAGGATATACATACACGCTTCGGGATAGGCCGGCTTGATAGGGCAGGAGGCGATCAGGGCTGCAGTGAATACCCAGTGTGGGTAGAGAGTTAACGAGCAAGTGAAAGGAGTGGTTGGCGAGGGACTGGGAGAGCAGCGGACGGTATGGTCGTATGGTCGTAGTGAAAGCAGGCAGCGCAGCGGGACGGGCTGCAGGGCTCAGGAGGGGGGCAGAACGGAACGGAACAGAGCAGAGCAGCAGAGCAGAGCAGCAGAGCAGAGTAGAGCAGGAAAGGGTTACTATGCTACGACCCTACAGACTATACTAGGGATGCATTGCATTGATTCAGAGGCATCGCGTAGTGGTGTGGTCTATACCGTAGGTGGATTGCATGCTACCACATGTTGTAGATACTCAGCAGTGTACCTATCGCTGGACTGCTGGACTGCGAAGATGGTACCGAATCTTCATCGCAAATGGGATGGCTGGTCAAGGCCCAATGGTGGGGGCGAGGGAATTCAGTGCCTCCAACGGCTAATACGCGAATCACCTGTGGGTCAGATATGCCAGCGGACATCGTGTATTCCGTACCGGTAGGTATTGCAAACGGAGAATCGGGTCCCTCAAGTACGGAATACGGAATACGGAATACAGTCAACACAAACTGTTCAAGTTTACGGAGAATTGTGCATTGCGTCAGGTGCATTGTGCGAAGGGTACCAGCACTGGCACCGGTACAAAGGAAGCTCCGAGTCCCAGGTCCGTAGGTACCTGTGCACACTAAGACCGCCTAACAATTAGAGCAATTAACCCTCGTAGTCCACTGTCCAGGTACTTGTACCCGCTATACCCGCTAATGTGGGCTACACGGTACCAAAGTCGGTTAGTGCATGTCTCCACGATCGCCTTCTGAGGTCCGTTACCAGCCACATGACGCCGTAGGTACTGTGGTCTGGACACCTAACCCAACCCAACTTCGATCCCAACTTCACAGGTTAGGTTAGGTACCTACGGGCGCTAATATACCTGCTGTAGATGCCCTGGCTGGGCTGCCTGCCTATCTCCCAACCCAACCACCCAAAGGTGCATTCTGGATTCCATATCATTCCGTTACGGGAAGCGCTGTCGTTTGCCGCCTGTGGTCTGTATTCGTAAGGCTCTCTCTCCTGCACACACTTCCTCAATCAGTCGTCCGGAATACACGATGGTGCTCATTCGTCAACGTCAACCACAAACAAGTTCTGCCTGCCCGCAGGCGACAGGTCGCAGCTAATAGCCGTCGAGTCATTGCTTATCTCTGTCAACGCCTCCGTCCTTCCGTCCTCATCTACATACTGCGTGATCTGTCAACTCTCTACGGGATATCGACCGGTATGCTAGTATTAACGTGCTGTACGAAGTACAGTCCGTACTAAGTCCGTACAGATTGCCGAATATCCAGTGGACAGTATTGCCCGCATCCCATGTCCCATACCAGATGGATGTGGGGTGTCTCGGTGGCACGCGCGCGGATCTTCCATGCGCCATCCCACCCTCGTCCACCCCAAAACAGCAGTGAGGGTCTCACCGCTTCGATCCATTATTTTGTACGGGATGGACAAACATTGGCGTGTCGATGGAGAAGACCACGCGACCATTGATTTCCTGGCATGAAAATTTTCTCGCCCGTCAGGCTTCATTGGACTACCTAATCGGTACGGAGTAGCGTTACCCATTGAGTGCTGACTTGACGCCTCCCCGGAGGTATTCCTACCGTATCACATCGGAGGTACACCATCGCGCACAATGCCTAGATACGCTATATGTTGGGTGCGGTATTTCAGGCATCGTCCATAATTACCAGGTATGCAGTAGGTAAGCAATAGCTGGTCTACCAACTTCCGCACAGACTATCCATTATCAATCTAGGGTGGTTATTCTTACAGTACGGAACAGATGCCAACATAACATCTCTTCTTTGAGCCTGGCCACGACACAGTAGGTACATCATGTACGGACTATCTACGAAGTAGGGGACAATAAGAACTATATTAAGCATCGCCAGTGCCGGTTCACCACAACCACGTCGTCCCTCTACGCACATACTGTATACCATCCACAAGCCGGCATGCCACGCATACCCGGTATACTGCAATCCACATTGACTCGGTCCAGATTCAATACAACTGGCTCCGAGGCAATACTGTACCTACGCAGCCCAGCAGCAAGCAGCCCAGCAGCAGCAGCCGCCGCCGCCACAGTATCTACCTCAGATAATTGACCAGGCATGGAATAACTAGGATTGAACAGACTTTTTTTTTTTTACAAGGCTCATCGTTAATAGTAAGTAAACCAAGTTAGGTAAGCACTAACCAGTCGAACCTGGCCAGGATGTAAGTAAACGTCGAGACTCAGACCAATGTGATCACCCATTGAACGCCATCATGGGGCCCGTGTCGGTGAAAGGCGGCGCGTACCATGTTATTCCGCCTTTCGTTTCCGTGTCTTTCGTACATGTATGTGTACGTCAAGCTTGTAAACCGGCCGGGAAACCCGGTGGTTGAGAACCAGCAAAACCCATGCCAATTCGTTCACATTCTAACGGTGTGGGTAGGCGCTACAGATCTCGTCTATCAGTGTGAGACAACCGACGAATTGAATGCGATTCATCACTTGGCCGTTCACTGATTGAGGATGTGATCGTCACCGAGGAATGCCTAACCTTGCAAATAATCAATAATCTCAGCTAGGAAGACGGCCCAGATTGGGACGCCCGTTGAGTGATGAGCTACCACCGCATCGTCATGGAAGGCACTAAGCCGACAAATGACCAGCATCGTCATTCCCATCAACAAGGGTCGATTGGCTAGGGTGCGAAGTTGGGCAACTATCAACTCAATTAGGTAGGCATCCGAGGAATCAGGAGCTTCATGCCTACTAGAATTGTGCACAAAGCCGATTATATCCATTCGTTTCACGAACCACAAAGAAATGCCTCCCTTGTCTAGTCCCTCGGAGTAACCAGGCAACCGTCTGACCGCAACATCGTCATTGGCATATATAAGAACCTCATGCGGACGGAAGACATCGTCCAGAATCTTCTAGCTCCCGTGAATCACGATCAAGCCTAATACAACAGGTATAAAAAAGAATTGCTCAACCCCAGACAGAAGAACAAACAGTTCAGGGTACCCTTCCCACTTCAACCCACGAAACACGCCAAGCCAAACACCAACGCAAAAATGCCGACAAAACACCGCATCAAGGTCCAAGTGCCCATCCCGCAAGAGGTTTCCCCGGCAGACGTAGTAGCAACGCTACAGTCTTTCGAGCCTCTTCTCAGAAACCACCGCTACATAGCCGACTACCACCCCATATTCGGGCCCATGCGGAGCAGAGACCTGGCCGTGATCAAGAGGGATCCTCTTTTCCGGCACGACTGCGATGACCTCGCACCCCAATCCGTCGCCGCGGGCACCGCACCCGCAAGCCGGAATTCTCGATGGTGGGTCTGCGACGTCTGGGAGGACGTGTACTGGGTACCGTTCGTCCTGCCGTATTTCTCGCGCTTAAAGCGCTATCTGGCCATCGGCTGCAAGACGGCAAGCGGGATCCGATTTCGGCAGAGCGTAGCGGGCGGGGTCACCACCAGGGGCACGTTCACGGTCATCTCGCGCAGAACGGGGTGTGCCTACGGCGCTAATGGCGGTGACGACCGTAACGTGGCCCGCAATAGCTGGGAGGAAGACACAGAAAAGGGGTCCATGACGTTTGATTCCATGAATGAGAAAGTGAGTGAAAACGGAGCCGGAGGCGGCACAAGCCGACGCAGTGCTGACGATGAGAAGGGATCAATGACATGGGGCGAGGAGTCCGACACTGAGTCCGAAGCCGAGTCCGCGCCGGCGGAGTCGGCATGGGACATTCTATGCGAGTGTGAGATCGAGGTACCGCTCATCATATCGGTGCCCCAACTGCTCATGCGGAATGCCAATCGCAAGCTCTGCGAACACCTGTGCAAATCCGTCATCCACACGTCGCTCACGCAATGGAATCAATACTGGTTTACGACTTAAGATCTCGTCATGTTAAAAAAGAAAAGATTTACGGATACAATCCGCTACCGGCCCTACTGTAACTTCCCGGATAAAATGGTAATTAATGAGTGATGGAATAATAGACTACGCCAGAAAAAAAATGAATATCGTCAAATCATACATACATGAAAGTTGAATGAGCGTGTGCAATATCTTCAGTGATGTCACCACCGATACGACCAATAACCATGAAACCAAAGTAATCAAACCAGAACACACAATTCAAAGCATTGATAGACCGGTCCCGATGACGAATCTCATAAAACTCGCCTAGATAGCCACGGCCCCGAGCTTAAAGCGTCATAGACAGGTGATTACGACATGATTGTATAAAGTCGAAAGGGGGCAACTTTCTACAATTCATACCGCACGATCAATGATTACACCGACAAAAATCTAAACACCCATAACTTCAACCAACGACATCCCGATCAGGCAATAATCGAAAAATAAAAAGTATGTCGTCGTCGCCGATTATAAACACCCTCAGCCGATCGTCCGCCCGCGTAGCACGACGGAACGGTCTCACGCCCACGCCACGGATCCCCCAACAAGCAAAGCGAACATACGCAGCCGACGGGCCACCGATGTCACAAGGCGGCAGAAACAGACCATTGTAAGCAAAAGGTTCCAAACCACATCGCAAATCCCCAAGTTCCGCCCTTGTCGCCAAGGCACGCCCAACTAACCATACATACACCCAGCATCATCGGAGCCCTAGTAGCCGTCCCGGTACTCGCATACTTCCTGATCCCCCCGCGCTCCGAGGCAGGACAGACACAAGGCCAAGTGCGCCGGCCGGATCTCGACCCAGCCGCCAAGGAGCGGTCGCGGAAAACCCAGGAGCCCTCGGGCGTCGGGGTCAAGTACGTGCACCCGGAGCACATGCACCCGGAGGAATTCAAGCCTCCGTTCGGGCAGCTGCACAGGCCAAAGAGGGTCGACATGCCCCCAGACGGTCGGCATCACCAGTCACTAACCGACCGCGCGAGGCGGGAGTAAAAGAGCCGCATATCTACCTACCTACCTACCTACATACATGGCCCAGGCAGAAGGGCTACGCGGAGAAAAGTTCTCGGTTGACTTATTCAGTTCACCTCGCGTACTAGATAGGATTATGACGCAGAGCTGGGGATAATAGGTATCTAGTCGATGACTACCTGCACCATCTACCTACACGGGTCATTCCAAATTTGAAAAAAAAAAACCACAAAAAAAACAAAAACTCGGGAGGCTCTTCGTAGATCGGCCTGATGATCAGCGTTTGGCTCTCGCATAGGCTTTGCTATCGAATTAAAGTAGTGTGATCAGCAAGGGGGCGAGCGCCACCGTGACCGGGATGTATGTAAAATAAACCACGTGGGACAGCCCGCTCGGGACCTACAACAACCTTCGCTTGTCACTCTTTCAGCTTCGCTTAGTCAGTTGGACCTGTACTCTATTCCCTATGATGGGCTAATTGACGTCCTTCTACCTCTCTTGGAAGTGCCAGTAGACCCAGCTTCCTCGGGTAGAGAATCTTTAGGCGACGCTGCGGAATCCAGTTTTGTGAACGGTCAGGAGAAGCGACCGAGACTAAGTAATAGCTTTTCTTTAAGACGAGCTGCTCATTGATAGAACTTGCCAAGGAGATGGGCAATGTGCCGAGACAATAGACGGCCCGGTATAGGGCCGCCCTGGCATTTAGATATGTATGTAGTTAAGGTTATATCGCCTCGGTATTGACCTTTTTTTTTTTTTTGACAAAGCTCTTCACTGAGTCGAGAGATAGCTCGGAAATGAGTCGCCCGCGTCTTCCGAGTCATCTTCCAAGGGCCTCCGAGTGATCTAAAGCACGGTCCAGTGAACGCATGTCGCCGCCACCGATGCCAAAGTGGTCTGACATCGAAAGCGAGTGGCGATGATGTCGTGGGATATCGTCCAAGAGAGCAGCGGGAACGTCACAGTCGCGTGCGCACCGGCCATGGCGTCGTCGTCGAGCTAGGCAGTACGTCATACCAGACCTTTCACCGCGCTGGAACTCCAGTTCGAGTGTTCACATTCGGCTCGAAGCCGAAGCACTTCTTTGCTAAACGGGTCGTCGGCGTGACTGTTATTAGTCATAATTATGTCGTCGGAGCCGACTTTGAGAGGATGGAGATAGCATCTGATGTAGTGCTGCACACGTCATAACCAATACTTACCAGGTGTTGGGCGTGTCTCGATATCAGCTAAGACCATTGTCTGTGCCGTGTCCCTACCTCGGCACTTCGGTGTCGCTATCCAAGACACCCTGTGATCATTTAGATAGGGCACGTGTCGATGATATTTCCGCGTCGAATTCAAGGCTGGAACGCTAACTTCGAAATACAGACTGGGCGGGCCATATTCTATGATGTTATGGGTAATGTTTCGATCCTTGGCGGGTTTTCATGCTAAACAGGACGTAAGAGCCGCAAGTACCATTAAACTAGACTGATCGACGAAAATGAGATCACGGGCTGTGCAAGTTGAGAGCGCAGCCACAACAGGACCGACTTCCTAGGCAAGCCACGGAACCGTTTTGTAAGGGAAGCTTGAAGGATGGACGATCCGTTTGTTACGGTTTAAAAGTTGACTGGCCGTTAAGCAGATAATCTTATCCGGATTTGGGGGCAGTTCCGGCCCGTCCCAGGCTAGGCTCGGATTGGCATCCCGTTCGGGCACGTCATCGCAAAACTTACGTATCCATCAATCCATCAATTCTACCCACGCGAAAGGGAACACATAGGTAACCACTCAAAAGGGACGCGATGTGAGATACAATGACTTCCTGGATGAGGGAATGTTGCCCCTTAACTACCCAAGTACCTATAACTATGCCAGGACAATATCAATTAGTTGTAACGAACAGCCCGAAGCTCCTATCCGTTCACTTGGACACCAAAGTACCATGACGAATCCCGAAAATTCCATCTCGGAGCCGGCGAAGGGTCCCTGTGTATTATGACGCCTAGCTAGGAAGTACGATCCGATCGGAAGTACCTATCCTCCAATTTCACGATCGCATGCCCTCATCAACGCCGCCTTCACAGAGTGTACACCAATTTAGTGCCGCTAACCTTGTCGTTCTTGAGCTCATCAAGACCGTGAAGAACTCCCTCGAGCCCCTTGCCCAGGCGGTTGACATCAGGCTTGATGGGCTTCAGCTTTCCCTGCTCCAGCAATTCCTGAGTCAAGCTCCAGAACATCGCACCAAACTCGACGTCACCCGGGGCAGACTTCAGGAAGTCGCTCAGGCCAGTGATATCCGCACCGACGGCGCGGTAACCAAGCGTGAAGTGCGGCCCGTCCACGGCCGGGTTAATCTTCTCGACCACCTTCCGCTCGATGGGGATGATCGTCCCAAGCTTCGGCTTGCCACCCTCTTCGTTGTCGCTTAGGGCCGCAGCGCTTATTTCACCTCCAAACCCGGTGCAATCCCACGCATACTTCAACTTGTTCTTCGTCAGCGCGCGGATGTCGGCTCCAACGGTTGGCGATTTATAGTCAAAGACGTGGTCGGCGCCGAGCGATTTCAGAAGATCGAAGTTGTGAGGTGACGAGGTCGCGATCACCGTGAGCCCCGACAGTTTCGCGTATTTGATTCCGTATAGTCCCATCCCTGTGCTCCCGCCATATATCAGAATGGGGAATGGCGTGCTGGCTGGCTTGTTGGGCAGCGGTAGCTGGAGAGATTGGTAGAGGCCCTGGCCCTGTGGAGATAATTGTCTCAGTTTCCTCTTCGTTATTATCCAGTTCATCACTCTGGGCTTTTCTTTTGTCGCCCTCCTAGCCCCCTATATACACCAAAAGCAAGCAAGCATGTCTGATGGCTTGCGCGGGTGAAAACACGCATACAAGGGAAAAGCAAAATGATACCACAGGCGGCTGCGAAACATAGATATCGAGGCGGTTATGGAGAAGGTAATGTTTGCGCTTGCAGGGCGAAAAACACTAGACGTGTGGCGGCGTGGGATATACATGGTGGATGGCGACAAGCAGCGTCCCAGCAGGCAGTATGACCGACGCCGTGAAGTGACGAAAACGACTTACCACAGTAATAACGGCGACACCAAGAGTGGCTGCTTCCTCGTCGCTAATGCCGGCGGGCGTCTTGAGTGACATATGGGGTTTGGCAAGCGTATATCCACCAAAAGCGCCGCTTTCAGTGACATTTGGGTTTCTGCAAGGCCGGTAGAAAAGAACTAGATCAGCATTCGACTTTTGGGGGGGGGGGCGGGTATGAAGCTCTCTTACGCGCCGAACGTCATTCCACTAATCCTGTCTCCTTTCTTGACGTCTTTGGCTAATCCCGGACCAACCTCGGCGACCTCGCCGGCATAATCGCAGCCCGAGCGAGAGCCAATGTGGATTTTTTCGGCACCGTGGATGCTTTTCCAGTCCGTTGGGTTGAGGCCGACGGCGTTTACCTTTACAAGGACATAGCCGTCGCGGACTTTCGGGATAGGCAGCGTTTTGATTTCCGCCTTGCCGCGTTCGGCAATGACGATAGCTTTCGTAGTACTGGCCATCTTTATTTCCGAAGATTTTGATCACAAGATGCTGGTGTTCTTAGTTCGACGGCGCGAGCAGGATGATCACAGTAGAGAAACGATTAATTTTGATCCCGGAGGAGTCCCAAAGTTATAAACAACCGGGCAATGGGCCGGAGAGGTATATCGAGATCACCTTGTGGACGTCAGGACTCCACTAGTCCCGCGGGGTCAGCTACACATTACAAAGCAGAGTTGGAATCTTCACGACTCATAGAAGCAGGCTCTGACGCAAGCGGTTTTAACAGCGTGCTATGTATAGCTACCGAGGCATTCTCATTAGAAATTGACATCACTTATCTCCTGTCGATCTCATCGTCGCAACTAGATAATTTGCTGTGGTTACGCGATCAAGGCTGGTCGTCACGACACCAGGTTTCGCTTCTCTCTGTCTTTCTTCCTATGTAAGTATCTATAGTTAGTGTGTCTTTTATAAAGGAATGATGTAATACATGTCGAGGTGAAGCAGCCCTTCGCCTAAAGCCGTACACCCAGTCCATTCAACTTAAGTTATTCGATTTCGTGTCGATCAAGTCCCTAGATAGTCCTCGGAAGCGTTTCTACCAATACCCTATGTTGCTCAGGCCGGACTTAAGGCCAATGCACATCCAGGAATTGAATTTATATCCGTCTTCTGTCTGTCTATCCCATACTTCATACTCTAATAATTCTCCTCCCCGCCCCGCCGTAAGCTAGTCGCATACGGCAGGTAGAAGCCAACAGGCTGATCACCCGTCATGTATAGGTATTCCACTCAAGGTTCTCTCTCTGTGGGGGGAGGGGCCTAGCTGCCATTGCTCCGGTTATGCCCACACCATCAACTTAAGTCATTGAGACTGCCGAAGAAGTATGATGTGCCGGGAATTCCGCCTCGTCGATTGATCGTATGATGGCTCCGTAACTCGGCCTTAAGGAACTGCTCCGGCCCGGTGCCACCTATGAACGTAAGGTAAGCCAGGTTGAGACATTCTATAACTATAAAGTGGTGCCTGACGGTTACCAATCGCCTAGACTGAAGTACGGAAGAGCGATTTATAATAAGCCGGCCGCGTAACTACCTAGATAGTATCACAGCCGGGCTTGGCGATCTTATTAGTGGCCGGTGTGCGAAGTAGTTGGTATAGCTTGGTCTTCGCATACGGAATACAAAGAACACGCGTCTACATACCTACCAGGTGGGCATCCGGGTCGAGAAGACGGGAGACGCCACCCTTTATTATACTGTCCTTTACACCCTCTTACTTGTACCTGTCACAGTTATCTAGGTAATCCTATTCGCAAGCAATGTCTTGATCGAAATCCCTCAGAAGTCCTGGCCGAGAGTGTGGCTAAATACGCTGCGTAGGCCTTACATATCGATGTCTCACCGCCTTGGTCATCATCGCCCAGCGAATCTCAGCACGGATGGCTCCAACCAACAGCCACGTACTCAATCTAGGTATAAGCTGCCGGTCCCGTCTAACATCGGAGCCTCGTGTAAATTGGCTGCCTGGCCCGTGGCGCCGTGATATCATCTAGACTCAGATGTGCGGTATCCGACTTTGATTTGAAATATTCCGGTGAAACAACAATTCGATTATTCTCGTCCTACCTATTCCCAATTGACATGACGGTGATTCCACATCACGCCTACACTCTTGTGCTAGCGTACCGTCCCTTCGATCATGGTACATCCTGAGACCTCACAGCCTCAGAAACTAACCCGCCGCCATGACAGCTGAAGAGCTGAACCTCTCTCAATTGGTCATCAATCGATACTTCACACGTATTTAGGGACGGCGGTTTCGATATTCTTTTTGATTACAAACATAGATCCAACCGCACTGTTCTGACAAGCCAGACCAGCCCTCACCTCCCCAGTCTACCATGGATGAAGCTATTCAAGGCCCGCTTCCACCTCCCACCACCCTCATAGCGTATATACCAGCTTAGTCCCACTAACCCTATCATGCCGAACCTCGTCAAGACCCAGAATGATGCCCTCAAGCCCCCTACCAAGGCGATTGACATCAGGCCGAAGCGGCGTCAACCGACCACTCGCCAGGAGCTCCAGAGTAAGATCCCAGAACTTCCCAGCGAACTCGGCGTCCTCCAAGTCAGGCTCGAACACCTTCCCGAACCGCGTGAAGCCCTCCCCAACAACGGTATACGCAAGCGTGAAGAGAGGGCCGTCCACAACGGGGTTGACGCGCTCAACCGCCTCCCGCGGGGTGTAGACGATATTCGCGTACTTCGGCCTACCGCCCTCCTCGTCATCGCTCAGCGCCGCCGCGCAGATCGCGGCGCTCGACGGCCCCCCGATGCAATCCCACGCATACTTCAGCTTATTGCCCGTGAGCGCGCGGATGTCGGCCCCGACGGTCGGCGACTTGTAGTCGAAGACGTAGTCTGCGCCGATCGACTTCAGGAGCCCGAAGTTATGCGGCGACGCCGTGGCGATCACCGTAAGTCCCGACAGCTTCGCAAACTTGATCCCGTAGATCCCCGTGGCTGAACTCCCGCCGTATATCAAGACCGGAAAGGGCGTCTCGGCCGGCTTGTTGGGGGGTGGCAGCTTCAGCGTCTTGTACAAGCCCTGGCCCTGTGGTGATAGATCGTCTTAGTCGGGTTCTCTTTGCCCTTTCATTAAGTTACCCGATTCGCCACACCCTATTTCTGCTTCTCCTCGAGCGTCCCCCTTAGATATAACCGTGGTTGACGGCATAATATGGTGAGAAATAGTGCGTGGTGAGATTAGAATCACAAGAATAAAGAGATGACATACCACCGTAGTGACAGAAACGCCTAATGTGGCCCCTTCCTCGTCAGAGACATTATCCGGCGTCTTGAGCGAAATATGCTCTCTGGCGGTCGCATATTCGCCGAAAGCGCCGTTGTCAGGGGTGTCCGAGTTCCTGCAAACATAAGAGCGGTAAGCAGTCAGCAAGTCGCCTCCACACTCGTTCCGCAATGCAACCGGGTTGAGAATCCTCCTCACCTACGGATTCATGCACATCCCGGATTCCGACTAGTACATCCATGACGGAATCAAGGCCAGGGCGGCACGGCACGGCACGGAGGAGTTTAAAAAAAAAACAGGGAGGCTGACATCCACTTACGAGCCGAAAATCAGACCAGAAACCCTATCGCCCTTCTTGAAGCCCTTGGTCACGCCAGCGCCGACCTCCACGACTTCACCGGCATAGTCACACCCGGGCCGCGAACCTCTCTGTGTCTCATCCCCGCTGTCGATCGATTTGCGATCGGTAGGGTTAATACCCGTAGCACGGATTCGCACCAAGATGGAATCGTCCCGGACCTTGGGCAGCGGCAGTTCTCGGATTTCAACCTTGCCTCTCTCCACAATGACGAGGGTTTTAGCCGTGGCCATCTTGACTCCGAAGGCCCTGGTTGTAAGATACTTGTTCTTATTCAGAGCGAGATATCAAAGGGGCCCGGAATCATGTAAGCGAGATCGGCTGTGGGTTAAGGTTGCGCCGCCCAGAGCTTCGATCTGCTGGCGAATATCTTTTCCCAAACCTTCGGGACGGTAGCATTGGGTCTCCTCTTTATAGACGACAAGATTCAGGGGCAAAGTTCCATATACCTTGTCAGCATTCCTGCCCGGGTCGTAAACCGCATGACGTCTAATGTATACCCCTCTCTTAGGTAGTAATGAGTCTTACTTGTGTCGGTTATGATTACTAACTTGAAGGCATTATTCAATACCACATTTGTCCTGGCATTTCAAAGAGTTGTTGCATCTCACTTCGCCTTCATACTCGATTGGTGTTCTAACTGTCAATTTCAACTCATATATAACCACGGCCATCCGTACTCAACTTAAACTTGATATGTAGAACTCCATAAGTGGTATCTAATGCGCTCTAAAGGATGAAGTTACTCATTAACAAAAGAAAAGCCCATCATAAATAACCGAAAACAACTGAGATAGGCAACGGAGCCGGTAGTAATGTCTTCCTCCCCTGGAGAACTCCAAGCCGCCGAAATAAGACCAAATTCGTCGCAAGTTTAAGAATGTCAAAACAGTATAGCCACGCATATTAACGCCCGCCGTAGTCACTGGCGTACCCTCCTATTTCCCCAAAATTCTGCTGCCCACTTTCGCCGAAACCTGTCCCGGGAGCGCTGACATACCCCGTGTCATCAACGTCATCGTAGTCAGACGCGTCGAAACTTGACCGACCGCTTATCTCATCCTCCACATTACTCATTTCGTTCTGATTCCAATTCATCTGGGCTAACGCGGGATATTGGGCGAGTAGCGCAGCCGGCAAGTCGTATGTGCTAGTATCCATGCTTGGATACACACCAGGATCCATCATGACTTGTTGCTGAGCCTGGGCCATGTTCTGTGCTGCCGCCATTTGCTCCTGCCAAACGCGCTGTCGCTCTATCATCTCCTCATCCAACAAGGGTTTGATGCATATCCGGCCTGCTTCAGACCTGAAATGACGACCCAGCGCGTCGGCTCGAGCGAACCGCCTACCACATCCCCATTGCCCGCCCGCTTTTAATTCGCCCTTACAGACGAACTTTTTCTCGCCCGAGTGCAGTCCCTCATGACGCTTTCGATCGTGTTGTCGGGCAAAAGCTTTACCACAGACCGTGCACACGAATGGACGCTCATCAGTGTGAGTACGTAGATGCGAGCGAAGATTATAAGCTCGAGTGAATTTCTTTGGGCAAAGATTACACTGAAATGTTGCTGGATGTTTCTGAACCCTCTTCGTATGTCCACTGTCTTGAGCAGCCTGGTAGTCAGGATCCGCTAGTCGAAGCGCAATGACATTATTAGGCACCGAGGACATGGTCACGCGTCGCCTGGAGGCGGCGTTTGTACTGCCAGATCTGTCACCTGGGACTAGCGGAGAAAGTGATCTGGTTGATGACTCGGATCCAGATCGGCTACGGTTGGTGAGATCGGCACCTAGATGTGGTGAAAGGTTTCCTGAGGCCTGAGGCCGCGAGTTGCCGCCACCATTATATATCGAATCTGTAGCCGCCCTCGGCCGTGATCTAGGCCGCCCTGAATGGGGGTTAGCTATCAGTCTTAAGAGGCACAAGGGCTTAGGGTGTCAAGTTACCTCTTTCAGGGGGAGTAAGGGAACTTTCATCCATGGGCGGCTTTGGAGGCTCGAATGTGCTCTGCTCGGCATTGGGAGCAAAATCGACATTGATTGATGGTGGTGCCAATCCCTGCGGTATTTGCTGTTCCATGGGGATCTCTTGTGGTAACGCCGGAAACTCCTCCGGCTGCATGGAATAGTTAACCGCCGGACCATTTTGATATCCCGGGCCCAGCATCATGTGTTGGTTCGGTGTCTCAGGCATCTGGGGAAGTATCCTTGGAGAAATACGAGGGCTATGCGATGGACTACGGCTATTCCGATGGGGATCTGAAATACTGAAGTTACCCAACCCCATGACGCCATCATACAAGTTGTCTTGGGGTCGTTGCATCGGTGAGTGACCGTGTTCGGGCAGATCGAATGCGTCATGGGCGGTTAAATTTGGTGACGCAGCGTTGGAAGACACATCGGAGTAGTCAGAAGGTGTTCGCCGATGTCCTCGAAATTGGGCCTGGCTCCAATCCAATTGTCTGGGTAGCAAAGCGGCTTCCGGGCCTAATGACGCATGTCTGGAGTGATGACCTGGCGGCGAAGAGAATTGTTGTTGGCTGAACGAAGGCGACTGGTGCGTCGAACCCGGGTCCGGCTTCAACAGCTGAGGCGGAGTGGGCGAGTGGTGTGTGTGTAGAGAGGCCATGTTGGCCAGGTCATTAGGATTAACAATCGGTATATCGCTGAACAGTTGCGTCGTACTGAAGCTATCAGTCTGCGCGGACGGAGGAAACGAGGAAAAGTCGGCGCCGGCGGTGAAATCAGAGGGCATCAAGTTTTGCGCAAAGTCGGACGGCGGTTGAGAGAAGTCCTGACTCGGATCGAAGGATCCCGTGTCGGTCGCGCCTTGTTGCGGGAAACCGTGGGGCTGTGAGGCGTTTATGAAGTGATTTTCATTTCCATTGAAGTCACCGAAGTCCTGGAAGGTGTCTGAGGTGAAGTGAGGACTGCTGGATGATGAAGCTTCGATGTCAATCCCAAGGCCAATGGAGGGGTCTCGGGACTGATAGGGATGAGGCGAAGGCGAAGTGGTATTTCTTATATGAGACTGAGGCGCCGCGGAAGGCGACCGGCCGCGTGCCGGTGTCGCAGACTGAGTAGGCCGTTGATCCATGGGGTGTCAAGAGTGAACTGTTTCCGTCTTTAGAAATGTTAAGACGTCTGCCTGACAGAGTGGCGCAGTGGACCGCGAGTTGGGTGAAGGGGGCTATGCTCACGAAATTCTGACGACGAATAGTGTTGCAGGCGGCACCCGGCCAACCAACAATGGCCAACAGACAGCAAGAAGGGACGTGGGAGTGGAAGCTGGTACCAGGGATAGGATAGCAACGCGAAAAGGGATCGAGCATCGAGGCCAGGGTTGCAGTAGGTATAAAAGCGTAGTATGTACAGACGGTCAAGTTCCTTTCCAACAGGGAGAGAATCGAGAATTGAAGGGAGAGCGAAGAGTGAGGGGACGTGGGGCCCAGCTGTGACGAGAAAAGGCCTTTGGAGCGTCTACTTCCTAATCAACGAAGTACCTCCTAAGGTACTATAGTACCTGCTTTAGTTACATAAATGGGCATTATCACATAATAAGTTGGGTGCTATGTAGGTAGTGAGGCATGTACTCGGTACCTACATAATGAGGTACCTCCGTCTTATCGTCTGACTCTCTGCTGTTAGGACCTTTTACCTACCAGTACCATCTACGGACGACAACTTTGCCAGTGCACTTGAATGCCATGCAAAGCACCCAATACGCCCGCACATGCGCGTCGAAGACCTAACACATTTAGGTAGGAAGTTAGCTTATAAGTTGAGCAGTCGATTGTCGTTCATTTACCCATATCGAGCATCTACGTCGCATTTACATCGAGGGGCTGTACAATACGGATTCGGGGTGTCTTCATGTCCGCGCGTGCTATGCTATCCAACGTGGTATTATCGGGCACCTATCTGGCATTGCGTATAGTACGAAGTACTTCGTACAGACAATGTTTAAAATAGATTGCCAGCGGGACGAGAAGTGTTACGAAGTGCACTAGAAAACAACCCCGATGTCCGCCGCCTGTATCTGGGTGCTAAGCCGAGTCCTCCAGTGACGGACCGGTAGATACCCCGGCGTGCTAACGAATAGGCCCTTTTTCTAGCGCGAGGTTCGACCCGCAAATGACGGTTAAACCCCTTCGTTCTTACGGCAGATTCATGCGATCGGCGGAAGACAAAAAAAGACTGTTCAAAACGAGCCGAATTGGGCTGAAACGATAAACCCGAGTGCCGTATTCCGTCCTAAGTGGAAAGAGAAGAAAGGGAATACTCAACTACCAAGGCAATTGCCCTTACTAGATAGATAGTGAAAAGGGGGTGATCGTGTTAGGATGCTGCTATATACGGAGTATATACGCAGATGGCCACCTACACCCGTGAGTTACGATTATTTATGCCACGACGGTATCGTTTTCTATCTATATAATCCGTATCTGTATTCCGTATGTCGAACCCCCTGCACCAATAAGAAAGGCTATAAGAATTGACTGTTTATGATTGGAACTGAAAAGCCCTTTGAAAACGTCGTCTTAGGTATTCATATTATTTCAAGATAAAGACCGGCAAGTCGGCACTTTAACTAGGCGCGCAACTCTTGAACGAGCTAAAGTAAACTGGCGGAATATACGGGATACAGCCTGAGTACTCCGAATGTCCCCGTATGATGTATTTCATGTTCATGAAGTGGTATTCCGTACTTAGCTAACTACACGATAACTCGGCTGAGCAGCGTGTCGGCAGATGGTATTGCTACCCTACGCGTATTATTAGTTACTTCGCAGCAGAAGCATGTAAGAATGTCGATATCACACCTCCAGTACCCGCCCAGTCACCGCATTCTCCCTTGTATCGCTATGTGGTTAGGTACCGCACGATCGTGGCTGTGTAGAATGAGACTTCGAGCTTAGTTATAGAACTCCAGTCCTCTTATGCAACCGCCGACTACGGGTTAGCATCCCATGACCTGGCGTGACAACTCTCGACCAGGCACCGTGCAAGAGAGCTTCTCGTCGGCCGCTACCAACGTCGCTTGGTCCATCTTCAATTGCAATGTGTTATTAGCTATGCGTTGTCCATAAGGCGACCGCACATTGTCGCAACAGGGCGAAAAGTGAGGCTAGCTACCATTCGCATCCGGTTCAGGCGCATTTATCGACGACTAATTCAAATGACTGACTGCCTTGGCGCCTTATAACCGTTTCTGCCTTTCCAATCATGACGTCCGTTATCCATACAACAGTGACAACGCAGAACCCACTCAACCGTAGACTACCCGCTCCGATCACCCCACTGGTAGTCGAGGCCTCGTCAGGTACCCGTCTTCCGATTTGAAAAAGCAACGGCCGACAGGGACACCATATGCCTTGCTTAATAATGTCATTCAGGGCAATAATACCTACCTATATGGCTAAGCTTGCTTGACGTCGATAGACGGCGAATACCGCCTTTCTCACGGCATGTCACCATACTCGCAATCCTCCGAGCCATCTGTTTCGACCACAGATCACAAACTTGACCGACTTTGAACCCCATTCCCGGGACCTATCATGGATTCTGGATAACTACCTAAGTACATCCCGAGTGGATTTTCACCCCTGGCCCTGTTGAAACAAGCACTTTCTTCTGGCATGATGAAGGTGGCGTCTGAGATGGTCCTTCGCCTCCCATCTCATATCTCGTCGAGCTTCCTCGTTTGTCCGTCCGCACAACGCGCTCGCCTATTTAAACCCAAATTACAGCACATGAATCAGGGATCCCAGCACACGACGGAGAGGATGTCAAAGCTCGTCGTCTTGCACTCGCCCGCCTTCTGCTCCTCGTGGTGCTCGCCGCTCGAGTGCGGCCCCGAGAAGTCATCGCAGTTCCCAACAGCGCTGAAGACCGACTTGCCGACGGGGAACTGGTCCTTGCAGGCGCTCGTGGTGTTGTTCTTGCCGTGGAATGTGCAGACCATTTCCGCGCCCGACGAGCCCTCCATGTCGAAGTATTTAGTGTATTCCGCCGTCGGGTAAACCTGGTACTGCGTTGCCCTTTAAGGTCAGAGAAGCGTACACTACGGGGCGATCGGTTAGTGGAGGATCCGAACGTACGTAGTTCCCCGTGCAATTGCCGGACTCGTATATCGTCATGTTCCAGCCATGGACAAGCTGTCCGCAGATGAGCGCGAGCAATGCGCCCGTCTGGATCGTGAACTTCATTCTGGTAGGCGTGTCGGAGCGCTCGCGGGACTGACCACCTCTGACAGTCTGATCACCGGGAATCTGTCGGTGCGCGCAGGTAGTTTTTTATACTGCGTATTTTGAAAGGGGGGCCCGGTTGGATCATTAAATAGGCGTCTAAATGAGACTCACCTGGTGATCGGCGTCGGCAGGGGTTTTTTCGGGCAGAGCAAAAGCGATGGCCGTTTCAGAAGCCAAATCATCGAGCAAACATCGCAAATGGCCATCCGATCCTGATTCGTCCTCGAGCTTTCACAAGCATTCATTCGCGTCACAAGGTCGCATCTGCATACCCTCAATCATTCAAATGTGAATGTGAATTCCTCGTTGACTCTCTTGTCAATCTGACGAGACTTGGGTCAGCTCTTCACGCGGTGTAAGTCAATTGTCCGCAGCCTGAGCGCTGGAGATTCAATAACGGATTCTTAACTACGGAATAGAGTACATGATATGGTAGATGTCAGCTTCTGATCTCCAGGACCATGGACTTGGACGCGCGTAATCCAAAGTCAATTACGTAGGGAGGGTATAACGTATTCCGTACAAGTATCACCTCAACGACCTCCATAGCGAGAGACGGACAAGGAACACTTATCCCAACCTGGTCGCAAATAATGGCTACCTACTAGATACCTAGTGTACTTGGTAACGTTAGTGATCTACTAAGTAGCTCTCTGCTAGATAGCCTATGAGATGACATCCTTGGTCGCGCTACCTATTCAAGCTCTGCCTGCGCCACCAAGTCCTAGATAGACCCGGGTAGCGAATCCGTGATCCTGCGCCTCGCTCGACAAGTCAACCGCGAGATTCTCAAAACTAATCCTTACGCCACATACCTACGCCAGCTCAATATCTCTTGATAAAATTCTCTTCAAGTAACGTCGCCTCTTGGCCAACCCGGATTTGCCTCAGCAATTCGAACCCATGCGGGACGCCGGGGAAAATGCGGAACTCAACATAACCGCCCGCGTCTATGAGCCTCCGCGTAAACTCGATGTCCTCCTCCACGAACAGATCCAGGGCGCCGGTGAAGATACACATGTCCGGCAGCCCGCTCAAGTCCTTAGCCCTAGCCGGCGAGGCGTAGATAGAGACGTTCTCGTCAGTGCGTTCCTCTGTTCATCCTGTTAGCGTCTCACCACCATACAATACACATGATTCATCTGTCGGGTCCGCCTCACCTATCCCCCTGCCCAGGAGCGCCGTCCACGCCAGCTGGTTGCTGCGAGACCCCCATATTAAGTAAGGTTGCATCGGATGGTCGTCCGGCAGAGTGGTCCTGTCATCGAGCATCGGCTGGCTGAGCGAAGCGGCTGCCAAGGGATACGGCAGTCCTTTGTCGCGTGCCATAAGCGCCGTGCCAGCCATGATACCTCCACCCGCGCTCTCGCCGCGTAGCACTATGCGCTTGGGGTCGACGTTAAATTCAGCCGCATGTAATTGCAGCCACTTGACGGCTGAGTAGACGTCCTCAACAGCCGCCGGTGCGCGGTGTTCGGGCGCCAGCCGGTAAATCACCATGAAGACCTGCGAACCGGTCCTGTGGGCCAAGTCCTTGGTCATGGGCCGCCAGCCGTCGACGTCGCCCCCTACCATGCCACCGCCAAATGCGTAAACAACCGCGCGCTGCGGCGAGGCGCTGCTCGAAGCCTCCGGCGGCGTAAATCGGTGGACGTCGAAGTTCGTGCCGTCGAGCGATGTAACGGTGTGCTTAGTCTCCTGGACGTCCTTCCGTTCCGGCATCAATTTGCTGATTTCCCTCAACGAGTTGGCGGTATCCTGGCGGATGTCATATACGTCCTTGAGCACCGGCTTCGGCCTTTGAGATAGAACCGACCATATCTGCGCGAATTCCGGGTCGAGCTTGAGAGGCGACATCGTGATGAAATCCTTGGTGGTTGATGAGGTATTCTCAGGGAATCTACAGATCGTGACGAGAAAAGTGAGTGAGGAAAAGCTATAGTAATATTATGAAGGGCGCGACTCGAACTACTTATAGCCATGGCTGCTTATGCTTGGCCTTGATGCAACGTAGGTCGGTCGGCTGAGACACCCCCGGTCCCAACTCTTCTGCATCGTGGCTTCAAGGCACCGTCGGTCTATCTAACGTTTACAACTAGATACACGATTCCTCCAGAGTTGGTATATGGCCGGCGGGACTAAGACTAGCACAAGATCCCGCATGTATGTCCGACTAACACATGCATAGAGAACCGGACTGCGTTGATTATACGGACGTACCTGGTCCTTATTATAAATCACAGCGTCGGCGTTAGAAAAAGGACCTCAACAGAAGTCATACTCATACATAACGTTTGTTTGCGTAGATATCGCGAATGCCGATTCATTCGTTCATCCCTCTCGTCTTCGATTACGTTGACATGGTTCCACTCCTAGATAACTCCTAACCTAGGTACCACTTCGTGCTCTTGACACTTTCCCCTTTGTGATCTGTAGTCATCCGTTAGATCGCATGGTGTACGATATTTAGTCCCAATACAGAATACAACAATTACACACTGCCTAAGTCTTGGCCCTGCGTTTCTAATAACACCAATCACGTAACCGCAAGACCACCACCTCCGTGCGGCAGAATCATACCACACTTTTACACACGTGAAGGTGAGGCACAGGCACTTCGGAGTTCAGATCCGCTTACAAACCCCTCCCAGCGACCCCCGTACCACAATACATCAACAATCAGGTCCCTTAGATAGTAACGAAGTACCCAACGCCGAATCCAAAACGTGAGAACCTTGAAAATGAAAAAAAGTCTACAGTAAGCACACTTTTTATGGCTCACCCCAGCATAACCGTAACGGTATACTACATGCCCCTGCGCCGGCGTGAGTCAAACTCATCCGTAAAGGTCGCTTCAACTCCCAACCCCTTCGCCAGGAGAAAACTCGGGATGTCCGTGCCTCAGGAACCGCGGAATCCGGCACCGCGGAATGCGGCTCCGCGGCTCCGCGGCTCATTTATCAGCTGTTCAGAGATGGATGGAATATAATCGGCGAAGTATCTAAGAGATAGGGGTTCAAGGCGAATCCTCAAGGGAGAGCTGCAGCTTACCATCTTACACACTCCCTTTAATCAGAAGAATCAGTCCGTTTCGTGACTCACAATCAGAAGCGCGCACCCGGATATCATGGAACAAGCACTCGTACTCATGAACTCTGAAAAGGAGGCATGTAAGTGAATCCGCGCAAATGAAAAACGGTAGCGACATGAATATAGGTACCCCGGGGAAGGAACGAAACAAACGGATTAACATGGTAAGTTATGATTATGATGACTTGTCATACTACGTCGTGTTATGCTCCTTATTGTATAATTGTTCTGACACAGCAACGCCGCAATCATCTTCAACATTAACATCCGCATCATCGACAAGAAGCCTGCCGCGCGCCGGTATGGGCTTTGCCACCACGACGGTCTCGATACCAGCGGGGCTCATTTCGTCGGGGCCCATCGGAAGCGCGTCGATATCGATCTCCATGTTCAGCAAGCTCTTGAGAATGACCGAGCTGCCCGATTTACTCGTAACCTCGTTCGCCTCCTTGCAGAGTTCCGAGCAAACGCATTCGGGACATCCCGATTCGCAAAGGCAATGCTGAACACGCTCTAGGGCCTGAACGAGAAGTAGGTCGACAAATTCAAACGCCTTGGTACTTATCCCGGATCCATTGGCGCCTCCCTTCGCGTCGTAGAATGTCAAGCGAGCTGGCCGTTTCCTCGAGGTCTCCCTCTTCGCGAATTCTTTTAAACCTACCTTACATTCGGTTCGCACATCGCCGGGCATGCTTATAACAAAGTTAGGCATCAGACTCATAACAGCGTGCTCGGCGGCGTGAATAGCCCCGGCGACGTTAAGCCGGCGATCGACAAGAATCTCAAGAGCTCGCTTGGGAACGTCGAGCCACATTCCCTTACTATGTCGAATGATGGGTGGATTATCAACTTGGACGGCATCAAGAATCCGCCTGCGCTTATCGACTTTAAAATACCCAAAAACGTTCTGAGTGATGCGAATTGACCCATGGAAGGCCCGTGACAACGACCCGGGTATCTTGCGGATGGCCTCACACTCCACTGGATCGATGTCGGTAAAATCTCTTTGCCGTGTAGTCCATTCTACTTTGACCCTTTCTACTTTCGCTATCATACGATCAGGTTGGAAATCGCGGACAAGGTAAGAGTTGCCTTGATGTAAGAAAATTGCGCCGTCATACAAAGTAAAGAATGCCCTTGACGCCTCAAGCTCCTCGAGAACAGTATTCTTTCCGTGCGAGATATCGATGACGGCGAAGTGATCATCTTCCGTATCTCGGATAGCCACCAATTTCGACGGTGTTGGTCGAAACCTGTCATGACAGTGGTAGTAGCCTAATTCGTCTCTGACGAGGCGTTCTTCTGCGATCTTGGTAAGGTCTGGTGTAAAATATCGTATATCCTCGATTGGCTTGATTGGCATCTCGTAAGCTGCGCATTGTATGTGGCCCTCGAGTATAAGCATATTGTTGAGGTCAACTTGCAGTTCACAGTTGGGTTTTGTGAACAATTCATCGGGATTCTGCATGTAGTGTTGATCAGATGGGAAACAATCGCCCACAAGAATAGACAAGGAGTCCTTATTTCTCCTACCGGCCCTTCCGCTTTGCTGTCGCAAATTCGATATGGTGTACGGAAACCCGAGAGTTATGACACAGTCTAGAGTGCCTATGTCAACGCCTAATTCAAGGGCCGTGGTTGCAATGATGCCCATTAATTTTCCTTCGAACATCTCACTCTCTATTCTGCGACGATCCTGTGGTGTGTAACCACCGCGATAACCCATCACACGATCCATGCATTCTGCACGGCCAAGTGACTCAAGTTCGGATCTGGCAGTCGAGACTAGCTCTTCGCATTGTTTCCGCACTCGACAGAAGGCTATAACACGGACGCCCCTTAAAATGAGTTGGCAGAAAAGGCGGGCGCACTCCGCGAGAGCACTGCCACGCCCACTTGAGGGGTCGCCAGGATCTTTATAGGGTGTGTTCCAGCAAAGAAACTCCTTTCGGCCAGATGACGATCCATCAAAGTCGATAAGACGTACATCGTCGATGCCAAATATCGTCGTAAAATGCTCCTGTGGATTCGCCACAGTAGCTGAACAGGATACGAACCTGACGGCTCGATTGCCGACCGCTGCACAAATTCTGCGAAGCCTCCTCATGATGAAAGCGACATGAGAACCCATCAGCCCATTGTAATAATGCAACTCGTCGACTTGAGAGATATTAGCTACGTACTTGACAGATTTTACAGAATGCACTCACCGACTACGTAGCGTAGGTTCTGAAGAAACGTCCTCCATCGATCTTCTTGAGGTAAAATGGTGATATGAAGCATGTCCGGGTTCGTAAAGATGACTCGTGCTTCCTCGCGTATCCGATTCCGCTCGCTCATAGGCGTATCGCCGTCAAATGTGTCAACAAGAACGTTTTCCAGGCCGGTCAAGTACGAAAGCATATCCTTCAAACTCCTTTTTTGATCTTGGGCTAAAGCCTTTGTGGGGAATATATACATAGCCCGGGTGCCGGGGTCCTGCTCTAATGCGTGCAAAACTGGAAGCTGATATATCAACGACTTTCCGGAGCTTGTGGATGTGGAAACGACAACGTTGTGCCCGGCATGAAGATTATTGATGGCTTCCGCTTGATGAGCGTAGAATTGAATGATACCTTTAGCGTTGTAGAGCGCGTTGACCATATTCTGGCTCAAGAGGAAATCCAGCTCTCCATAGATGGCCTCCTGAGCGTCAAAGACTCGATGACCATCAGGAACAATCTGGCCTGTGTACCACGAGCTATTCTTGAGCTCTTGAATTATTTCCGGGATGCTCTTTCTCTCTTTTGGAATAGATTTCGGAATGCTGCTCAGCTGCGCTATCGCCGTAGCCAGCTCAGGTTCAGAGGGGGCGGGAATATATACCTCGGCTTCTTGACGTAGCATAACCTCCGGATCTAGTTTCTCCCCAACACAGCGATTTATGAAGGTGCTGATAGCATTGCAGAATTTCTTATTCCGTTTCTCGATCAAGGCTGTCATTTGCTTCTGACTGTACACCGGCATTTTCAAATCTTCGTCTCGGAGGCGTCTGGTGGGGTTGACAGGTTCACCGGACTTCCGGTTCTGGACTTGCCGCTTCAAATCACCATCAATAAACTCAAACAATAGCACCTCATGTCCACTAGTTAGTAGATCGTCTGGGTGTCGGCTCCCAAGCTTATCCATGCCCGTCAAACCACCAACGGACGCATCTGGCGCGGGTCCTTGGGCGCTGATATGCTTTGGATAAGTAGACTTGAAGGTCGTGTCCCGTTCTGCACCTTTTATATCAGTCTGTAAGATGACTTCATCCACATAACCAAAGTAGATACCCTCTGGCCGCAACGCTACAATAGCAGCTACATCTTCGACCAGCAGTTCTCGTTTCGTGTGGGACTCGACGGCCGAACGAATGGTATCGAAGGTCGTAGCTATGTGCTTCCTAGTAGAACAGAAGGTGAAGACGAGATTCAGTGCCCGGTGTGTCTTCTCCAGCTGGGTAAATAATGGGGGCCAGTCAATCACGCACTCGACAACTTGTGTCTGTGTTGCGTTCTTCAGGCGGGATGCCGCAGCCTTGCCAGTGGTAGCACTTTCAGTCACCTCATCTATATCATCGCGGCCATTCTCTGTCCTGGCTTTTGCCGTTTTCTTCGTACCGACGCATCCAGCAGGATCCGTCGAGGACGCGCCATCGCCAAACTGAGCCCGCTGCTCTTCTTGGACATCGGAGCCGGGCCGCTTCCTCTTCCGCTTGAGAATTCTATTAGAGACCGTAGCAGCCCTGAGTGAAGACATCTCACGTGTAATCGAGATGCATCACATAAAATGGGTGCGGGGAAAGAACCCTCTGTTGAAAGAGCATGACTCGATGGATGAAGACATCTTTCAAGTCGCGGTCTGGACTCTGCGCCTTCGGCAATTTACCTCGAGTGGCGCGGAAGCACGTGATATAATTCTCTCTATAGTGATATAGTATTGCATTATACGGTATTATTCGTGCGAATGCATTTACTTTATGCTATTACCCGAAGCTATGTAAGTATCCCGGTTAAACAGTCCAGGATCATTTCGTCCACAATGACTTCAGGACCAGCTATTCCGTAAATAAAGCCCATGGAAACGCGTGCTGTGACGGTATCTAATTCTGTTCCTTCACCTCGGCCTGGACATCCGCGCGCTCACCTGACTGAGAATCGACGACGTCAGAGAGACCGACCTCCGTTTCCGGGTCCGCACTATTTAGGATGGGAAAGTCCTCGACGACCTCACAAGGATCGACGCCAAACCACCACTCAATGTCCGGCTTCTCGCGCTGAAGCGCCTTGCGCGCGAACTCGGCCTGCGGAGTAGAAATAGAAAGAGTCAGTAACAATCCTTTCCATCTTGAAAACACGGTAGATATATACAAAAGAGACATGTAAAAAAAAATAGAAACATGCAGCCGGGATATATATAAACCAGCCAGAAAACAAGGCCACAGCGGAGGGGTGAAGGGATCACTTGCCTGGTTTCGCCAGCACGCAAAGCGGTACTCATACTCGGCCAATCCGTCGTCCTGGACGCCATGGTAGATAACGCGATCAAGGCCATAGCGCAATTTCGACGAGAAAAACGCCTGTAGGGAGTCCGGGTTCACATCCTCCGTCTTACCCTTCACGTGAATCACGCGCGACGGCAGTCTGAATATGGAACCACTCTTTTGGTTCTTCACTTCCATAACTACTACGAACTTCCGCTCCGCTACGCGGATGCGGTTCCAGTAGGCAGAGAGTCGAAGGCCCGGTTGGTTAGCAGACGTAGCCACGGTGATAGCGGTAGAAGTCGAAGCCGTCTGCTCGACGCGAAGGTCGGTAAGCGTAAGCTCACCATCCCGAGTACCCAATGAATCACCCTGGACGTTGCCATCCGCAGAGCCGTCGGCATTACCTTCAGTCACGGCTTGAACGACCGGCACGCGCAGAGTACCGTCATTAATAGCTCTCTTGACGTTCTCCGCATCCACGTGGCGGAAGAACGTGATTGTAACGGCACCGCTACGGTGATACGATTTCGTCTCCATGATATTGGAGGCGAGGATCTTGCCACGTCCCAAGAGCATGTCCATCAGCTCGTGGTACTTGAATCCCTTCCTCGGCAAGCCCGTGACCCACAGGCTGGTATTCTCAGAGTTAGGGATATCGGCTGATTGATTCGAGGCCAGGGTTGGATTGCCGCGGTAGTGAGGCGACACGCCCGTCTTCATGCGCAGGAGAACATCGCTTATCGCCGCTTTGCCGTTAGGGTAAGACGCCTTACGAGTTTGGAAGCCGGATGGACTCTGGATTTGATTTTCATCTTTCTGTCGCCAGTCCTTGCTTAGAAGTGCTCTGTTCGTTACCTGGGGCTTTCGATTTTCATCGCGGCGACTACTATTATTTTCCTCTGCCGCGTTGGTTGGACGGAAACGTTCGAGCTCGGCGTCTTCGTCACCTGGTGCCGCCATCCTGGAGATGGAATAACGAAGCGTGCCGGATAGCGAATGCTTGAAACTGAGGGAGTATATGAGAAAACAAGCTCGGAAACTTCCTAGATACGACGATGCCAGACTCGATCCTGGCGAGTCCGCCAGAACCAAGATGGAACCGTATCAAGCGTAGGAAAAGGAGGCAAGGGGATGAAGGCAGATCATATAAAATAAAAAACATACCAAGGAGTCAGCAAGCTCTTACGAGCAATATAAACGAATGATCAACGTGCAGCGACGGCGTGTATTCTCATCAATGAGGAGCACGAAACGAAGCATATGGCGGCCACAACTTCATATCGTGACGTTTGTTTCCATGTTTGTGCCTGGGTGGTTGCCCCTATCGTACCCTGTAGGTAGGCGGCTTCACATTGTACGGCGATGGGAAACTTACGCGCCTAAGGAGGCTTTTGCGCCTAAGCATCAGATACGCAGAGTTATGAAGTTTATGCGCAGTGATTTACGCCTTCACCGGAATTATGTCCATCTCCCTTATGCTTATCTGAATCTTGAACCCCATGACCGCCAGTTCAGAGGCGTTACGCGGACGATATGCCATGTCCGCGCTCAATAGGAGAGCAATCTTAAGACCGGAACGCCGTGTATTGACACTCGAACACTAACCTCAAGTTCCGCAACAGTAGGATACAATACATCAGCTCAGGGAGACACGTGAAACGACCGATACAAGGCATGCCGGGTTCTGAAGCGTTTGTTGGGCATCAAACAAAGATAGGCCTGGTCAGGTGCTTGCTGAGTGAGCTCGCCGCCTTGTCTCTGTATTTGAGTGGTAATAGCAACAAGGAAACGAGTGGCATTAAGCGCCCTAGTCGTGAAGTGAAGATAGTCCATGAACAGAAGAATATGGCTCGTTCGGAATTAATAATTACCTTTTACTCGTGGTTGATCATACTATCATGATAATGCCTACCCAGGCTCTAGGATCATCCGGGTTACAGCCCAACAGTACACGAGAATGTAATTCAACGAGCACAAGCATTACAACATGAAAAGAGCCCGTTGTTTTCAGATGAATTTATTACAGTCTACCGTGGCAACCAATATCACCAGCGGATTTCTAGTGAAGAGATAGCCAGCCAGCCCACCAGTGGTCCAGACATGCTCTCTCTATCGGGTATGTATGTCGCCCTCTCAGCTGACTCCACAAGTAAAAACACAAAACTCCACGCACATCATGCTGCCAGCCATGGCTGTACTTCTTCCGCCTCGGAGCAAAACATAAGAGCAGTAGTTGCCGCCGTCATCTCCGCTTTCACCATCATTATCAGAACCAGCCACGTCTGTTCGTCAAGTGCCCCTGGCTATATTCACGTAGTGGAATCCAAATTCCACTTCGACATTCAACCACTTAGCCATGGGGATATTGCATCCGTTGCCCTGTCCCTTTTAGGCGGTGTCCTAATTCATCATTTCGTTTCGGGGTCCCGAGTCATATGAGCTTAATCCTCATACCCTTCAGCATTGCTCTTTAGTGGACAGCTAGCTGAAGGAGACGTAGCTGGCTATCGATTGATCCGACGCTGCTTCGGGCTGTGTTATGAATAGGAGCCGGCTCTCACATAAACTGGCCGTCATCACCATCCTTGGAGACTCAGAAACTCGACTCGGCATTGAGAGTAAGTTGTTTAGGTATGTTTGGACTGAAATATCTGCGCCTCTGTATTGTCACTAGCCTCGGCTGATTAAAAGTTAGAATCGAGCGCGTCAGCGGCGCCCTAGACCGACCGCAGTTTACTCTGTATTTTTTCAATCTCTTTTAGAAAGCTCTTGGCATTGGCCGCGTTCATCTGCCAACACAAATTAATTATTGCCGCTGAGTAAATCAGGAAAAGAGCAAGCTGGACGTACCTTAATCTGTATGCTAACCGCACCCTCACCCTCAATCGCGGTAAATAGGATGTACGTAGCCTTGAGACTCGACTTTTCTTGAAACTTCATAGTTGGAATGATGGCGGTATTGAGAATTACGCGATGTGTGGAGTCTTGCCGCATAATGAGGCGGACAACCTTGGGCTCGGCATCATTAAGAGCAGAAGCATCAAAATGTCCGGGAAGAGGGGCCCCGGTAACGTCGTCAATGGTAGCGCAAGCAATAGGCACCTTGATTTTTAGATTCCCGGCACCGCGCTCTTTCCACGAATTGCTTGCTTTGTCGAGATTGTACAATCTCGCACGTACTTGAAGAATCGTGGCCTCGCCAGCCTCGCCATCGTCGACAGCCACTGCGGCAAAAGTCAGTATAAATAAAAGATCATAGCTGATGAGTCGTGCGTTGTCTCACCTCGCTGAAGTTTCAGCTTCTTCTTCTCATCGGCCTCTGCGGTTCTATCTTCTTCTGCCTCCGGATTCTTGGCGTCGTCCTTATCGTTCTCCGGGGCGTTGCTATCCTCTTGCTCATCTTCTTCCTCTTCGCCCTCACTAGCGGGCGCCCCAAACGGTTTAGCCGGCTTACCACTCTTAAGAGATTCACCAGGCTTCCCAAATAGGGTGAGTCGGGATCCGCCCAGACCACCACCGAAAGCCCCACCAAAAGCACTACCTCCAAAGGTTGAGGAGGATCCAGTAATTTTACCAAAGGGCGACACAGCGCCATTGGCAGATTCCGTCTTGGTCTTGAAAATAGAATCGGTTGGGGACGCAAACGTAAAGGGCGACTGACCAGAAGGGGGTTTGGCGAAGGACGACAACGTTTGGCCCGTGCCTGCCTGCAAGAATGGCGATGCTTGGGTAGCGAAAATGGACATGCCTGACTTGTTGAAGGCGGACGTAGTGGTGGTGTTTTTGTCGCTGTTCTCCGAGGGCTTGTCGGAATTTAGATTATCGCCCTCCCCTGCCTTGAACTTCGGTGTTGTCTGTGTAGAAATATTTAGTTAGGAGAATTTTACCAAAATATTTCGGGTATAGGAGGCATTCCCGTACAGCAGTGCCAGGCCCAGTCTTGAGCTCGCTGGAAACGTCCCGAGGACGTTTTTTCTCGGGTTCAGAACGATCAGTCCGGTTCAGTGAGGTGCTTCCATTGGAGCCGATGGGAGAGACGTCTCCATTGGTGTTGGTATCGGTTGTTGCAGCCCTGGACTCCTCCACCTCGTCATGGGCGCGCTTCTTCTTAGGTGACGATATCAGTTCCTTGGTGGCTTCATCGGGAGCATCCAGCTCTGGTACCACGGCCTCACCAGACGCGTTGGTAGTAGGGTCGAGGTCGGTGTTCGTCGTAGCCATGGCGGGGGAGAGATCAGGTTTCTCGGAAATAGCAGTCTGCTTCAACTCCTTCCGCGCGGCTGCGGTATCGGGATCTTCAGCTGTAGTCCGTGCCGGCGTTGGACTCCGTTTAGGTGTCGTAGCCATTGAGGCACCAGAGGGCCAAATATACTGAAGTTGGGTGGGTTGGACGTTGCGTTGACGTGCCCGAGGCGGCGGCGGAGGCCAATGGCGGTGGAGGCAGATGGCGGAGAAAGGGCAGTGTTGACCGAAGTACTCGAACGGACAAAGTAGAGACAAGGGGAGGGAGAGATGCCGTTGACGGTCCTCAAAGAACAGTGCGGCATAAGACAGGATTGGTGGTATAGGTGACAAGGGAGCGAAGAGACGGAGATGACTTGCGAAGGTCGAAGTTGGGAAGCCAGCAGGATGGGATCGTAGGCAGTGACTTATTCCGATCAAATCGATAAAAGAAGTTGGCGTTTGATAAAGAGCTTTGCTACGGGGGCACCCCCCAAATTGCTACGGGGGCACTCTTCGGCCAGATACGGCCCGACAGCCTTGACAACCCAAGACCAATCAACTA
>MU279784.1:0-218361 GCA_022385655.1 Xylaria intraflava
TAGTAACTAAGACTCTACGTACACACTTCTGATCAGACCTTGCCTACGCATCGCACGTAGGTAGCGGGTCCACAGAAGACCGTACGAGAGGCACATGCCAAAGATGCTGAATATGTAGCAACCGAGGAGTGTCGAAATGCATATCCCGGAACGGTGGGCCTGGAAATTCTAACACAGGCTCGGTCTGGAACTCGAACGATGTTGATACCAAAGCCATCTTCGAACAGCAGGTCTCACATTAATTACTGAACAATAAGATTCTTTAATCCCATGCAAAACCATGCTGCATAGGCACATTCATTGGAGGAACCGTTCTGGCATTATGAATTACAACTAGTAGGTCCATAGAAGAACATCCGCCATCTTCGAAATGGGTATTGCTTCCTCGTCATCTCATCCTATCCCGTCCCGTCCCGACGGGCCGAATTAAGTAATAAAAGAACCTGCCTGAAAACACCCTAATTGACGCCCCCGATGTGATCCGCCATAAAAACAGGTCAGTCGCATACCTACTGCAGCTTGGCCTTAAGCGGCAAATTCCGGCTGCTGGGCCCGACCGACACGGTCTTGGGGTATTTCGAGATGACCCAGTCCTGCGAGACGGTGTCCCAGTTGCTCACGTCGCGGCGGGTGAGCGTCGCGCGGAACGTGACGGTCTGGTGTGGGTCGATGCGGATGCGGTCGAAGCCACGGAGGACGACTGGCGGGTCCTCCGGCCCGCCAAGGGACACGTAGACCTGAGGGACCTCCTCACCGACCACGTCGCCCGTGTTGGTTATTTCGGCCGTGACGATGTACAGCTCGTCCCACAAGAGCCGGTTTCCACCGGGCTCGTCCGTGAGAGCGGGCGCTGCGGACTGCAGCTCCTGCGCATCTGAGTCGAGGGCGCCCTCCGGCAAGAACTCCTCGGCCGTCTGCCCGTATTCGGGGTCCGCGGAGGCTTCTTTGAGCGATGAGGTGGTGTTGAGGAACGGGTAGATGAACTCCCGGATGTAACGAATGGCCTTCGGGAATCCATAATCCTCAACATTAGTTGAGAAATTGCCGAACGTAGGCGCCTTGGCCGTCTTGCCCTTGGTAGGCTGGTACGGTCCGGCATTGGTCTTCTCAACCTTGATATTGGCATATTCGAAAGTGGTGTACGACAAGCCGAAGCCGAATTCGAAGATGGGCTTGATATTGGCCTTGTCCAACGCGCGGTAGTCGGTGAAGATACCCTCAGTGAAATCCTGCTGGGGCGCGGCGTTTCCGTTGTTGGGCTCGTAGAGGACGTCGGCACCGTAGTCCTCGCGCTTAGCAGCCCAAGTAAAGGGTGTACGGGCCGCCGGGTTCACGGTTCCATAGAGAACATCGACGATGCCACGACCGCTTTCTTGGCCGGGCAGACCAGCCCAGAGGATGGCGGTCACGTTAGGAGAATCATACCAGTCAGTGACCAGGGTGGGGCCGACGGAGTGGATGACAACAATTGTGTTGTTGCAATTCGATGAGACCGTCTTGATCAGCTCGTCGCCATTGCCCCATAGCGTCAGGTTCTTTCTGTCACCCTCGTTGCCATCTACGTTGATGTAACCCTCACCAGAGTCAGCATTGACGAAGACCAATGCTGTCGCGTCTGCTTGGCCCACTAGCGCTTCAATGGCACTTGTGGCGTAATTGTCCAGAACGGCCTCTAGGCGGGTACGGTCATTTACGGCCTGTTGGGTAAGGGCATCTAGGGGAGTGATCAAATAGGGGAAGTTGGCTGTGCCTGAACCCCAGCCCATGGCGAGAGAACCCTGGTCGCAGCCCCGGTCGGAGCAACCGTTCGGGCCCAAGGTGTTCGGGCCGGCATCTTCACCAATAACGGCAAGGAACTTCGGCTTCTTGAGGGGCAAAGCGCCCTCGTTCTTCAACAAAACAGTTGACTTCCCTGCAATCTCCCGGATGAGGTCGCCGTGATCAGCCTGAACATCAACGTGCCAGTTGACCTGCTGAAACGAGTCTTGAACACCCGCGTGGAGATAGCCGTAAGTATCGGAGGTCCACGAGTCCATGTTGATGGGCTTTAGTCCTTCAATTGTCTGGCCGACCTTGAAGAAGGCTGCCATGATTCTCATGGCCATGTCATCGATACGATACGCGGGGACGGTGCCGTTCAGCACGGCAATGGTAAGGTTGGCACCCCAGAAGGACAGACCGGTTGAGAAAAGTGTGTCACCAGGCATACTCATGTCCATGCCAGCCACAGCGCTAGCAGCGCCGGCGTGCTGTGCCTGCCAGTCGCTCATGACGAAACCTTGGAAGCCCAATTCGCCCTTGAGGAGACCGTTCAATGTCTTGGAGTTCTGGCATCCGTGGCTGTTGTTGATCTGCTGGTACGAGCACATCACTGAACCCACACCTGCCTTGACGGCGTCGGCAAAAGGCCACAAGTACAGTTCGTGCATAGTCTTGTCGTCGATATTGGAAGAAAGAGTCTCGGTAATGTTGTAGCCGAATCCTTGGGCCTCTCCCACTTGTCGGAAGTGTTCTGGAAACTCAATTAGTTTCGAGACCTTGAAGACGGTTGTCGTACCGGCATACCTTGTTCGTTCAGGATGAAGTGCTTCGCACAAGCAATAACACCGGCATCTTGAATACCCTTGATGGTCTCGCTAATGCCAACACCAGTGAGGTATGGGTCAGGTGAGAAACCTTCCCAGTTACGACCACCCTCCGGGGCGCGGCCGAGGGGGCCGGCGACAGGTCCCAACGCGACGTTGACACCTTTGCCCTTGTGCTCTTCACCCATCGCCTGACCGCGACGATACATCAGGCCTCTATCGAAGGTAGCAGCGACAGTCTGGCCCGAGCTGAAAGCAGAGGCGTAGTCAGCAAACCGGATGCCGAGCGGAGAGTCCTGCATGCAAAGGCCCCGCATGCCGAATCGCGGAATGCTTCCTATCTCGCCAACGCATTGTCCGCTCTCCCAACTACAATGACAAAATGTAAGCTTATAATCCACAAAGAGCGTCAGCAGCACTTGGGCAGCTACATACCCGATACCGGTGGTCAAGTTAACCTTCTCAGCCAGCGTCAGTTGCGAGACGAAGTCCTTTGCCTTGACATAGGCCTCCTCCCAGCCAACCGCCTTCGGATTCATCCATGGCGACGGGTAGTGCGGCTCGGAATGGGCGAGCTGTCGCAAGTCAGCGATTATCCGCGTCCTCTCGGAAGTTAAAAAGTTAAGCGGGCTATTGACAATAGCGCAGGACGATCCAATTGGCCCACTTCGGCTTCATTCCCGGGTACCAGAATTTGGTATTCTCCGGAACGCTGAACAGGTAGTTTAATTAAACGTGACACCATCGGCTTTACCTCCCCAAAGTTGCGCCACTTGACGCTGTCTTCCATAAGGGAGAGCATGTTGCTAGATGATTCAGGCTTGGGACTGAAACCTTTTCTAAGGGAGGGGGGTGTTGTTTTGAAGTATAGAGAATGAACATACCGAGGTGGCAGACACGCTGCCGGCGGCCGTGAGGACGGCGCCGAGTGTGATGGAACGCATGGCGTTTGCCCCTCCTAAGCAGGAGACGTGACTGCGTACGTGTGGCGAGTGAGCACAGTACAGCACAACGTTTGGGAAACGAAGAGGGTAGGTTTCGAGTGGAAGGGAGAGAATACGAAGAAAGAAGATGCGGTCGACCGGTGGTGGTGGGCTCTTTATAAACTGCGCTTCCGGATACGGCGTACCGAAGCTAGGTAGGTAGTACCCAGGGTGACAAGAAAATGGATTTCGTTCGCCTGCACTACAGGTAGGTAGTGTAGGGCGACTTTGATTAAGGCAGGCAGGTAACTGTTGTCGTGTTTTTTTTTCTTTGCGGGTCGGCAACGTCCCGTCAATTGCCAGGAGGCGGGCTGGTGACAAAAGTCTGGATGCTCGCCTAGTTTTGTTATCGGTCGCTGTACAGTGTCGTGCCGTGGCTTGGCTTATGTATATGCTCGCCTGAAACGTATGGAGAGGTACATCCTGTGGAAATTGCGCTGGCTCGTAGCGGTAATATATTGGATCATTAATCACTGGTCACGGTGCATGTAACGCTTGATCTTGAGACGGCTCTTCAACGCGTTCAGTGAATTAGAGAGGTACATGTAGGTACCTGAGTTTCACGGACTCACGATGAGTGACGAGAGATACACACAGCGTGTACCGTGTTGCGCGTCGCGCCTTCAATACTGTGCCAAGACTAACATATGGTCTTGGCGTGTCTCGGGACTTTTGTCGTGAGACTTCGTGCAATGCAGGGTTCCCGGGCAAGCACGGCGTCGAGATTGGTCAGATCGACAGGCCCAAAGCTTGTCTCTAGTATGTAGACAGTCGGTCAGCCCCAGGTTTGGTCGGCGGGGCAATTCCCCAGTTCTTCTAGCCGGTACATCTGTGTATTTCTAGCGTAGGTACGTCCGTATGGAACAGACGGCTGTCGTCTCGAAGCTATACTGCCTCGTCCAGCCGCCCCAAACAAGACCATCCGTATTCGGGATGAGTAGCAAGCCTCATACCCAGAGACCCGTCCAGATAGGCAGTGAGTGTAGTGTACCTATAGGTAGGCACTGGTCGGCCTGAAGTCTTGGACTCGATCTCAGCCATGTGGCTGCCGGTAACCTGTGAATGTGTTGGCACCCTGTCACTTGGAAAGTACATCATGGCTTTCTCCGCATTCATCCAGCATTTGTCTTACTTACAAACTATTATGTAAGTTCGCGCAACTTTGCTGACGTTCGGCCTTATTCGTCGGTAGTCACGTTCACGGCGCACCACGGGGTAACAATACCCGGAGGTGAGCCTGGAGCAGTGGGGTACGTTACATCGGCAACTCGCCAGCTGGGAGAGACCCAACAGCCAGGATGATCAAGGAAAGAAGAGGCTCTCTTCAGATGGTTTTCTTGACTCGGTAACATGAAGGAGGGATACACTAACCACTACCCACGCTAGTGCCAGAAGAAGAAAAGCTGGATGTAGACGGGCCGATGATGTGGGGGTGAGATGGATGACGATGACGACGCTGCGTGGTGTGGCCACAACGGTCGAGCGCCACGATGGAATCGATCTGGCTTACCAAGCCACCACACTGTACAGACCGTAGATGGTATGTAAAGAGGTGCGGTAGTTGGCAACAAACTGCAGTCCGCAGTGCACGAGATACGGTGCCACCTGCACACGGTACCGATATCCGTACAATCACCTGGCAGCGGTTGGTACTACCTGATACTCACTCCCTGTGTCTATTGGCAGTTATTCAACGTGGATAATTGTTCTCCCAGATTGACCTATGCCGAGGGAGGTAATATTATAGCGTCAGATATAGGTGCCCAGGTGGTTATGTAACTGCGGGGACAACGCTACCGCTAGCGTGCACGCTACGTAAATGGTGGGGTTAGTAGTAAAACCCACCAGCCCCGGTGCTAACTAAAAGCGCGAGAAGCCTGGAAATCGTCGGTTCGGCGGCACTCCTATAAAACCGGACGACACTAAAACGAGAACAGCGGGGTCGAAACAGCGCAGGCATAGGGAAGTCCCCGGCATCGAAGCATCCTTTGAGGGTCACGTGCCGCTCGAGGCTATTGAACGTAAGTACAGTCTGTAGCACCGAATGGATTGGGTGACGCCGGTCGAACCCAACCGTAGGATAATAGGTAGAGATGGGAAGCACATAGGTTGTATGTATTCCGTGCATCCGTAACACCTACGTCGTGTCAATGATCCTCAGCGCGGTAGGATGTTGAAAATCAAGACATCGACCCGATGTGCAGAAGCTCGCATCGTATATGTAGGTGGGTATAAGTCCGTTTAAGGAGACATTGGGCATGTGCAGCGGGAAGTGTACCAAACCGCAATCAAGATGTTCGACCGGTGTTTGGGCGTTTGGGTGTTTGGGCATTTCGGCGGTTCGCATTCGGAATTGTCGTCGTCGCCGGACCGAACGGAAGACGGTGACTCGGTGATTGAAGAAGGATCGCGTCGCGTTGGCGGTTTACATGGTGGATTTAGGTAGTACTCAGTATTGATGCGCTAGTAAATAGAGCAAATAAAGGGACGCAGGTACATTTTAGGGCCAGATGCAGAGAACAAGAGTCTCCGAATCATGGGCCGATTGATTAGTGGGGGTTCTACAGTCTGTACTGAGTGAGGAATAATTAACCCTGCTGGCCGGCCGTCCAGCGGCGACACTCGCGTCGAGTTGCCTATGAGAGGGTATAAGTGTCGGTACGTTCGTGGCTCAGCAATGCAACAATACGGCGAAGACGTTAGTTACGGTACGTCTCACTGCCCGTCTTCTATCCGACTTCCATAGCAGCAACGACCTACTATTAGTACAGTGTATTTCGTACTGGCAAGGAACTGTACCTAATCTGCCCGAATTCCCACTTTTGCGGGGAAGCTGAGCAGATTCAAACGATCGACTTCGCTAGCATCAGGTACGGAACTTCGCTTTATGTACCAGTCTGTATGTATTCCGTACATTTATGTTCCAATGGCCACGCGCAGCTCACTCCGCAATAAGGCCGCTGAGATCCATCGTGACTCCACTGTAACTTCGCCATGTGGCGCATTCCTGCTATGTAAGTCGCTCTCCCGTGAAAAGACTTCCAGTTTGAGGGGCTAAACACGTTGTTAGTGCTGTTCGTACAGTGTAAAGGCGTGCGTCGTCCTGCCCGCTAGGTATACGAAGTAGTATACGGAAGACCGATTTAAAAGTGTTGATCAACAATACCTAGCGGTTTACAGTCGGGCTTAGCGGTCTGACAGTGGCTGTCGCTGATACCTATTTGCTATACAAGAGGTCGTTGTGAAAGAGAGCCATATCTATACAATCGACCGGCGCTGGCGGGGTTCAAATAGAAGCTGGTTGTGATGGAATCGTTCAATGATCAGCTGTTCGTATGTACGGACGTGCCGAAAATCAGAGTTTCCGGTTCTAGCTACCTATCTAAGGCCGGGCTTTCCGAAGGCCAGAACCCGACTGCTCCCATGATCGAGGCTAAGTTAAACGGTACTTAACACAGTCAAGGACGGCAAGGCTTCTGGAATAATCATAGGTATTCTAGCAACCTCCAATCATGCTAGGTAGAAGGCCCTTCTTGGTCGCGGGGTGGAGCTGACGCCAAAACGAGCTCGCAGACTCGGTAACTAGGTAGCGTGAGTATCATTCGGCTCCCACCATCTTGGGGCGTCGGGGAGTCGCTATATCGTACGATTGTGCTCAGCTCTGGTGTCAGTTCATTCTGGTGACTCGTACCAGAGACGTTAACCAGCTCGGTTCACTGCCGGTTGTGTCATTCTTCACAACACTCATCATCCACTCGGCCGGATTTACGCCTAGCAGGCATTCTCGTGCTCGCTATCGTTTAGAATACTCGATCAGGGTGGTGTCCAATTGGGGCCTTTAATTCGCCGAAACATTATGCCAAATTGCCCTCGTCGAGGAAATCAAGCCGGTCAAATAGGGCAAAAAGCCGGCTCGGCGGCTAGTGGATAGTACACAAGATGGCCTAGCCGCCATCAGTCAACGCCACGTTAAGGGAGGCACCGTTGCTGCTTCGGGTATTCTATGCCTGGTTGTTCCCCCGTCGGCCATCAGTTTCAACTTTCTCGACATTCGTTCGCGAACATCACCGCTTCTTCTCGTCTTTGGGGTCCAGGAACCAGGGGCGGCGTCACGTAGCCTTTCTAGAATAGAAAAACGTACAGTCTTGGATGGGGCATGGTAACGAATCACTGGTTAAAATATAAATGGACGCATGCTGAAGAGGGCGATCATGGTGCCAAGGTTTCCTGAGAGGAGTGATTAGGCCAGTGTCATAGGAAGCTGAGAGATGGGAACGAGTCATCAAACATGTTCGAGTTTGAATAAAAATGCAACGGAAATATAGTAGTCTCTAGAAACCGAGCTTGCGCCAACGACAGCCCCGGTATTAATGGAACAGACGAAAGATGATGAACCCCTTCCCGTTGCTGGGACCGAATCCGAGCACTTGGATTCGCAACCTAGAAGCTTATCAGGAGGCTTGTATAAACTGAATGACTATTATATTTGAACAGACTTGACTACTATGTTGACGATCACGGCTTTCAGGGTGTAGCATACTAGGTGAAATCTGATGTAAGAGAAACGTTGAAGTAACGGATTCATATCAGAAACGGGTACTGTAAATCCGTTTTCTATTGTGAAGAGCAGATTCAATATCGCCAGGAAGGCTCAGAATCCATGAGCGTTCGGGATGCTGCGCCAATCGATCGGTAGATGACTCACACGTAGAAGAGACTCAACGGGTCGAACAGATAGTACGTCAAAAACGCGCCAGGGGTCTGTGGCTATTGATATGTTGCCCAGAAAGTAGAGTCGGAAACCGAAACAAAGGTAAGCACGACTTCATTGGGTATATCAGACGGAAGAGACCACGGCCCAGTGAGGGCTCGAGTGAGATCCATACTAAACGCGCTTCTCCATAATTTGACGGTCATCCCATAATGCGACAGATTACCAAGAGTAAGCCACCGACACGTCCGTGATTCGCCGTAAGACGATATTCATCATTACCTCGAATGCGGCCAAGGCAATGTGGACTGGACTGGTGAAAAGGAGTAGAACGCCACGTCCGAAAATACTAGCTGTGCTCTCTTGTATATTTTAGAGCATGCTACCCAGGATAAGAGCATGCTACCCAGGATAAGAGAGACGGCAAACCCCCCCCCCTAATAGTTGAGGCTGGCACTCAAGGTATGACGGAGTTGTACGAACTCTCGATTTATACTGAGCGAGACCTATGACAGAGTCGACAGACTAGCCAACATGGACTTCGCCAAGCCGTAGGCAAATCTCATCGTATTGGCTCTGCGTCGCTTCCTGTAGCCCCCGGCGCATCCGACAACAAGCTTTCCTTGTGTCCGGCCGGGAGCATTTGGTTGTAACCTTCTCTCTGCGGGCTGGTTGACGACCACATGTCATCTTAGGGTTGAAGCCGTAAGTTGAGTGGCTTTGTGACAAATGTAAGAAGTCCTAGCGTGGTCCAGCGCGATGAACTCGAAGTCAGAAAAGTATTGCCTGGTATTTTGAGCTGAGCAAGAGTAATTCTGGTTTCCTTCATGTAAAACCGCTACTTTCAAGCTTTGCCGAAACGCTAGCTTCTGTTGACAATATCGGCAACGGCATCTAGAAGATCTCCGGGCAGGTCTACCTTCATGGTAGATCCCTTCTCCTATCAGCACAATGTTATAAATACAGTCGCCAAGACCCAGTCTCCAACCTCGAGGTGCGTCGCTGTGGCGTTCTGATGAAGTCCGGGCCCATAATGCTGTCTAGGCCACTGGTGCTGTTGTCCCAACATTAGAAGAGACCGTCGCCTAAGACAATTTTTTGTTGTGGCTGGTAATTATATTATTATTTGGGGCTCGACACGATGGGCAATCATTTGTACAGCACTACTCATTCCCTTCCACTCGCCCCAGCTAAGGCCGCGGAGTTGGCATGTTCCCTTGCCTCAAAAAATTCAATGAGCGTCTGCGTTGACAAGCGACCTAAACGACTGAGCCCGGCACTCGAGCGCTGGTTACGAACTCCATGCAAGCTTTGGTGGTTTAGAGAAGCTTGCTGTTAATCTAATCAGATGCCGTATGCCTTTTTTTCGGACCTCAAAGTGGTTATGTATCCGCTTCCCGGGTTCCCCGAAACAAGAAGCATTTCGCCGCTCAGGACGAGGCCGTCGAACTCATGGATTATATCCATTTGAGACTGGGTGCATCCGTGGTCCAGCTTATGGGAAATTTCGCACATGAACCGGCTCCGCGGCTGATCTGATATAGATAATGGGTCGTTGCTGCGAGGTATAAAGCCGCCGTAGTCTATACTGCTCAGCCACCTAACTTATTCAAGCATATGAATAAGGGGCCTGTTGTATAAAGTATATGATAGGGTTGGGCCCGGTACTATTATCGGAACCCTCGGTCATGTGAATGCATACCTGTAGTCATGATACATAAATAGCATCCGAAAGTCCCGACAGCTAGTTGTCATTGACTCATTAAGACTGTTGCGGGACGGCACAATCTTGCTAAGAGACCGGCTGTGTGCTCAAAGGCATGATGTTTAGGGCGAACACATCGCCAAGGCAGCCTGTATAGGCACAAACATCGCACACAAGATTTTCCTCGCCGTAGCCATGCATGTGTTTCCGGTCAACCGTCGGGCATTACTAGGTACCATGACTCTGCAGCCTGCCGCTGTTTACTAGGACTAAATAAGAGAAAGAAAAGGAGATTACTGATTACCTAGGTAGGTACCCAGGTAGTGAGGGCGACTCTTCAGGTTCCTCCGTGCCGACCGGAAGGGACCCATTAAGCTGGAGGTTACGCGCACCAGACCGGGCCTGCACCCCGGGGAAGGTACATCACTAAGTTACCAGATGTACCCCGAGGCGGCCCTATGCAAACCGGTCCACAAGCCGAGATGGGGGGTGGGGACACCGCGGCCCTTCCCGAGAACGTGCACTTGCAGGCTCCACTATTATCGATGGAACCGCGCCTTACGATCGCCACAGCCGGCACCGTGAGTCTAATGCCCCGGAAGTGTCATGAGCCACATACATTGTGCCTAAGCCACAGGGGCTGGTCTGAGCCAGTCGAGCTATGTACATTCCAGATATGTACGGGCAGAAGTACGGGTTGCCTCTGAGGGCATTTCGAGGATTGATCCTGAGCTGAGCAGACTTGACGTCGGCGCTTACAATAATGTATAAGTAAGACATTATGCATGTCTCAGAATGCTTGACGAAGCGGGCTTCCGAGTGCCTATAATTGGTACGAAGTAGACTATCCTCGTTTGAGAAGTTCAAGATGGTATAAGTACGGAATAGTAGATAGCAGCTATCTACCCTAGACCTACCCTAGCCCGCCCCGCTGCGCGCGATGACCTCCGCATTCTTCTCCGATTTCGAATTGGCCGAGTCGTCATTCTCCTGCTTCTTCGGCACTAATCCCCCAATTCCGACGGATCTCGTCCTTCAATTCCTGGAGATTCGGCTCGATGAATGTGGGTTTAATCAGCGCCCCTGTCTGTCGCACGAGCTTTTTCGACGTCGCAAAGCTCCCGACCGGCGTGTCTGATCCTTTCCAGTCTTCAAATCGTTCGTATATCATGGCGATATCAAACTCGCACACGTTCGCGAAAGGGTGCCAGAAATTGTCCTGTTTATACGTGATGCCCCGTTTCAGCTTCAGGCGGTCGCTATGGTCCTCCACATAGCGATATATCAGCCAGAGCGATTTCTCGGGCTTCGTGACGTCAACGGCGAGATGGTAGCCTGTCGATCGGTGAGTCGTTTGCCGCCCGTTGTACTTGGTGACTGCCTTGCGGTTGAATATTTCACCAATCTCATAGAAATAACGTGGAAAGTATTTGTCTTCCGGCATGGTGGCGCTTTGCTCGAGCTCGATAATGGCCGGCCAATTCTTCCACTCGTCTCTGTTCCAAAAGTCCGAAATGAGCTTCTCGTCGTTCCGGTTTCGGCAGATAAGATACGACCACATGTGAACGCACGCCCTTTGGACTGTATAACAAGCATCTTCGCACTTGTCGTTCTCGGAGAAGAGCTGCATCAGCAGTTGCGTGTCCTCGCCGGCTCTCAATGCCGCCAGATCTTCTGGGCGTTGGAAGTCGGTCCGCCTCAGTCTCTCATAGTGCCCGTCTTCATCCGACGCCGAGCTGTTAGCTGCTGTACTCTCTGTGGCTATAGCTACTTTGTCTTTCTCAATCAACCTTATTTGTTCTTCCAACGGACCTATGCGACTTTCGACGTCTTCCAACTGCTCGCCAAGCCGCCTCAGCTCCGATGTGTAATCCGCCTCTTCCCGCTCCCTCTGTATTTTCTTGATGGGCTGCTGTCCGGCGATCTGTGCCCTTTCGGACATCTCGCTTGGCTGAATCGATTGGCTCTGGCATTCCGGGCATCCTTGGCGCTCTGGGGTTTGTGTCTGATCGGATGCTGAGTGGGGTCGACTGTAAGGGCTACAAGGTTTCACAGCAAGGGCTTCTTCCGAGGCCTTGATGTGGCGCTGCAAGGCTTGCTCCAGAGACTCGAGCCGTTGCTGGTGATTCTGCATGATTGCTGAGATTTGCGCGGGGCTCAATCCGTGGTCCGTCCTTTGCTCCAGCGCCGTAACACGGCCATTCAACTGTTGAGCACCCGGTCAGCCAACGTCGTCCCTAACCACACTATCTTGGAGAAGCCAAAAGCTTACTTTCTCACTCGCTTTGTCTAATGTTCCTAGGCGCTCATTGTGTTTTGCTACACACATATCATGGTTTCTTATGTGTCCCTCCTGGGCCGTTAAGCGTGCGTTATGTTCTGCGAAGCGTCTATCTTGCCCTAACAGATGCGTGATCTGCTCCTCCAGGCGTCTCTCCAGAGCTGCGATGCGCGTATCATAACCCCCCAGGCGTCTGTCGTGATCCGATAGATGCCTATTGTGTCTTTCCAAGTAGGTGTCGTTCTCTCCCAGATGCTTTTCATGCTCGGCGAGACTAGCGAAGCTCTTTGCGAATTGGGCTTTGAAATCCTCCGCGACGCTTTTCGTCTGGTCGCTAGCATTTCCCAGCGGTCCGGGGCGCCAAGAAAGCTGATTGGGACGTGCTGCATCACGGGCCTGGATGGCACGGAACTCCTGGCCCGGACTTCCTATAGACTCGAGATGTGCATTATGGCGGGCAACGACTATTGACAAGGCGTTGAGGTCGTCCTGGTGTTGTTTAACACGCGGCACAACACTATCACGGATTTCGCGAACGGCATCGATTGCCATGTCCTCGGCATTTTCAAGCGACCGGATGCGAGCTTCTATGTCCTGAGTGCGCTCCTTCAACAGGGCAATCTGATTGCCCTGCCGTTCAAACTCCACCAATACCTGACTCTGGTATTCACGAAACATGTCAATTGTTACGACGGCTACCCCGACCTGAGGCGGTTGGAGACTGGTCATAGGGCCGAGAGGGGGATTTGGCCGCCGTCGGCTTTCGGATTCTTCTGCATGTAGTGCCTGCGGGGAGGCGAAGCCCGAGTACCTGCGCTTCGTGCCCTGCGATGCGGCTAGGTTCTGTGCCATTTTTTTTGTCTACAATACGTGTAGAGCCTTATATTGGGTATGAGGCTATAAATCGGCTGGGGTGTCTGGTTGCATACTTGCGTTCACTTCGCTCGGGAGGGTGCTCGCGTCTAAGGTATCGAAGGGCGCGCCGACTGGGTGTCCAGGAGCGAGCCGGTTCACTGAATCGTAATTATTCGGGGAAAAATTGGATAATTTGTAATCTGCTCTGCTCTGGTCCGGCCCGTCTGTAGGTACATAGTATTTGGAGGCGCCAAGAGACCAGAATGTCACTATAGAGTGTAGTACACACAATATCACGTACAGTATGTACAGTATGTACCCTCGATTTGCGTGTTATGAGAGCCTGACATCGTCGAGAGTGACTACAGGCCTGCCTCTCTGCTATTGCTTACCTCCAACTCCCGAGTCTGAAGAGGTTAGGGCCGCTACCTAAACTGATCACTACCCGTCATGCATGTAATCAATGTCAATCTCATACTTACTCAGTACGGGTAGTAGTTGGAAGTCGGTACGATGGCATGGCACAAGCTGAGGAACTGGTAACCCTGCAACATGAAGATCCATCTACACCGGGTAACCCATGATGATGATGCGTCAATACCGCGCGGCACAGGGTCTAGATAGTTAATAACACGAGCGGACTAAGACGATCTAGACAATTCTTAGCTATTTCCCACGACGTTTCGTTTAATTACAACTCATGTTCTGGTAGGTATTATACGGAATACGCCATCTAAAGTAACATACCTAACATGCTTGTGATTTCTCCGCGCCGAATCGGCCGATCGGCCAACACAATAATTAACGTAGCATCCAGCCTCCCTACCGGTGCACACTAAAAGGTTAAACGTATTTGCCGTATTAGACGACCTACGGTACACTAGATAAGTACTGCTCAGCCGCCCAGGGGCTAACGGCGTAGGCTGCGTCGAGGTCCTCGTCGATTATGTAGATCAGCTATCTAGCCGAGCGATGCGGTCGGATCGAACGATGGAGTCGAAGACTGTCACGGCTACAGCCTACAGGCTACGGGCAACTCGGGATCAAGCATTTCCCCCGTGGCGTAGACCGCGTTGAAGGGCAGCGTCGCATCGTACAGTACGACACGTACACACCAAGTATTGCCTACAGTCTGTATGTGCCGTAAAATTACCTACCTAGGTGTGCATGGGGGCCGAAATAGAGTCGCTTTACGGCTTAACATGCTCCTTCATCCGGATCCCAAGGGCCAGAGACAACTCACTCTATGTTGGGATCGCATAGCGTTGTTGCATCGCAGGAGGGCGTCTGGCTACGCCGGTAAGTTTCTTATAGAAGTGCCGTTGCAGGTTCCTGATGCCTAACCTATATTATAGCTGGGCGACGCCAGCTATTATTGTGGCTTGCTTAGTGGCATGGACACGGGACTGTACGAAGTACATGGATTAACTATTGGCATGTTTGTCTATTTGCCGGCCTGCTGCACACCTCGGCTTCTAAGGAGGACCATTCCTTTGTAGGCCCCTGTCGATGTAGATATTTGGGCCAGTCGGTTAAGCTAAGCAATGAGGCAGGCCGAGCAAGAGCGTCAAGGTGGTTTGTTGCTTCGGTTGCTTCTCCCTCAAGAGACACACTCTAACCATATCATCCAGGTGCCCTACCTATGCAACACTACACCATTGACCCCGTGGCATCGCCATCGGTAATATCGTGGTCACGTTCGGCCGCTGTCCAGACTGTCTCTGGATCTACTGTAGCCACAACGTTTGCTCAAGCCTCCACGTGGCCGACCAGGTGTTCACTTGGTCATCTCTAGTGATAATCCCGGTACTCTCGCTGTATGGAATCAACTTCACCGGTTTCGCCGATGTCTCCCCTTCCACGTGCACCGGAATCAACTTGAACAGGATGTCACTCGTTTCGGGACGCGTGGAGTTCGTGTAGGCGATCGTCCAATGCGAGCCATCGACCACGCCGCTGAAGCACTTCACTCTGCTGGCGGACCCGTCCAGCCAAAAGGCATGCATTTCGAGTGGTCCTAGTAGCTTCCCTCTATCAGATGCCACGAACCGGAATGAGCGCGGATTCATTGTCCGAAATGTGCGCATCTTCACTGCGCGTTGGCGGCTTCGCGAGAAAAGCGAGACACTGCGAACAAATTTTGGGTAAATAGTGAGGAAGTCCTGGTTTGAATTCTCGGAATAGAGGCTAAACCATCGACCGTCGGTGAGGTACTTTCCAGCATCTCCGTACGAACTCTTCAGTTGGCGGAGGACTGGTGGGTATAGCTTGTTGTATAGTGTGTTGCGGAACGTGTTGACCCGATCTTCAGCCTCCCTACGGAACGCTTCTGCATAGCCTGCGGCTATTTTATATTGTCAACCAACTGTCCGCATGATTACGTTACTCGCACATCATACGCGAACCAAAACTTGTGTCTTTTAAAGACGAAGATGGCGAGGGTTTTCTGAGGGACGTTAATAGAAAGAGCAGTACGGACTCACTTGGCGCGATGTACATGGATAATTCCATTCCATGGTGCAGCAGAGCAGCGACAGCAGAGATGTTGGTATCAAGCTCATTGATATAGTCTTGGACGTGATATGAGGTGTTGTTCCGGTTTGACAACTTCTGGTATGCCTCGCTCTCCCAGTACGTCAACAGCCCTTCCGTCGCTATTGGCGATTTATCCTTCATGAGCACATTGAAGAGCGAGAGGGTCTGATAGCGGACGCCGTCATATTCGCTCTTCAGCGCAGCGATGACCTTGTTGTATGCCTCACGGTGTGCTGCGTCGTCCAGGCTGGAATGGAGTTAGTCAAAAACGTGTCAGCATGACCTTGGCAGAGCTGATCGCCAGTTTGAGTGATCAGACTGTGTGTTCAAATAGAATCTCCCTTTTGTATCATCTTTTCCCCTTGGGCCTTGAGGACTTACGCTTCCCGATCATCTACGGTCTTCTGAATTCGGTCGACCCAGTAGTAGATCTTAATCATGGGCACCCATAACTTGTTTTGGTAGTCGAGCGTCTTAACTAAGGTCTCAAGACTGTCAAACCCACCCAGAATTGCATCGATGACAGTTGTATCAGGCTTGTAAATTAAGTCTTCTATTTTATCCAGTGTTTCACCGGCGTCGAATTCGATGATTGACTTGATGATTGCGGTCGACATGTTTTCGTCTTTTTTTCCCTCTGTCATAGCCCTCAAAGCGTGTGTGGAGGGGAGAGAGTGCGTGGCGGGAAGGTGGGAGAGAGACGGATGGAGTACCTAGGATGGGAGATATGGTATGATGGTATCGTAGCAACGCTGTCATCAACACAATCCAGCGACGGAAGCGAGATGCATAGGTAAGAAAGGCCTCTGACTGTCTCGAGCCCAACGCGCTATGTAGACAAAGACAAGAACCACTGAGGCCGTCAAAGAGACAAGCAGTCTGGAGACAAGTGAATGCGATGCTTGGCAATGACAGCGCGGAGAAGCCGACACGTTACGGCCTGTGATTAGTCTTTCCATTGGTTGGCAAAGTGCCGGTATTGATCCCGGACTGCATGAAGCAAGCCGTAAAAGGTTCGAGACGAAGCCAATCTTAATTCTGCCAAGGCCGAAAATAGGATGCCATCTATCTATCAGGCAGAGCCTTTTCACAGTATCCGGGCCTGATCGTATCCCTGCCATAGCCACCTGAGGTAGCCCTACCGGTAATGTTGTAATCCATCTCACTGCAGCGACCGCACCGGCACCACATCAGGCAGCTTGGTGGAGGTATGTAGCATGGCTGACTGTGGGAATTATTAATAGGGAATCAATACGTCCGTACAGAGGCATTACCTTCAGAGGCATGAGCCTCCTATTGATCCAAGTAGCAATTGTTAGCACAACTTGTATATTTCTCGGGTTTTCATGTACCCATTTATGCCTACCTACCAACCTCCCATACTACCGCGATACCCGAGTACCTGATAACTAGCCCTGGTCTTGTGTTGTATACACAGAGTCTCTTCAGTTGCGGCATTCATATGTATGTCTATCGGTCTATGTAGTATTCTTCATTAAGTCACACGTACAGCTTTTATATGTATTTTCCGTAGAGCCGCCTAATGCCAGTGCATGGGGTATTTTATCACGAGTCGGTAGACATCCGCCGAACGTCACCGTCGTCGTGATTATTTTTGGAGCCGATAGGAGGCGCCCAGAAATCATGCCTCTATAAGGTCATTCGCTATAAATTACCAAGACATTTAATAGAAATCACCTCTCGGATCTCTTACACCAAAGGTACCTGGTTTTTGTGACTTGCGGCTATAGCATGAATCATGACGAAAGGCACCTTTGTGGGCGTAAGCCCGGTCAAGTGGATGGAGGCACCTCATTGTTGGTCGCAGCCCTTTGAGATGAAGGTATATGATGAGAAATGTACTTAAAGCTCTGAATATCCCTACAGCATAGTCGTTCCGACATGCCTAGCCACCAAGCAGTTCTTACCTCGCGATGTTCTCCAAGCGATTACCTCATAAACGACACACTTTGGACCGAATCACTGACTATAGTAAACTAAGAGCAGTGAAACAAGTTCATTTTGTCATGAATAGAATCAGTGTAGTGGACAAAGGGTGAGTATTCGACAGACAATGGCAATGTGAATGGGCAGGCAACAGGGCCATTGAACGCCGTACTTCAATGGAATTGTTATCTTCCAACCGACGTAGACATAAATGTATATATACAGAGAACACGTTTAGAAAACTAGACTCATGTCATCGCTAGACCCGAGATCACACAACCTTCACTATCTACAACGACAAAATCCTCTTTCGACACAATATATCCCCCCCCCAAAAACTATCATACGAAATACAGTCTAACACCATGCCTGCTGCATACAGAATCAAGGACCCTAAGGGCAGGTTCACGACGATTCCATCGGACGCCACCCCAGAGACAATCAAGAAGACAAGCCATGATTTCCTCATCATCTGCGACATCCGCGACAGTGGCAAGGCTTCTTTCGGCGGAGACGAGTATTCCGACCAAGCGATTGACGAAGCAAAGAGGGCTCGTGCTCACTACACAGTGGACTTGGCCTTCGACAACGGGACATATTACGCCAGCTGGAGGCGAAATTAACATCCCACGTATAACATACCGGCAGAATCAGCAACTCCGGATTCACCGCCAAGTGGTTAAACCTTGTCTACTATACATATACCTATGTATCGCTTGTTGACAGGGAACGCTGGGCTTCTCGATTTTAATGGCGCATAATCTCCTTCGACGCGCCGGGCGGATGACCAGAATCATTACACAGCATGGGAGCGAGGAGTCAGGGCTCTGTTCTAATAGACGGCATACAAATAAAGCTACAGAGGGGTATTAAACAAGCGATAGACGATAGATCATGACTACCTACTTAGGTGGTTACCATATTTAGTTGACGTCCACGAGATGGGTGGCGTCAGACTTTTAACATATAATACCACTCCTTCACTTCACTCTCTTAATTCAATCTTTTGGGTTTTGGGCGACATATCCACGTAGATTGGCAGTAATTGATTTGCTTGTGTTTACTATCTATCTATTTCGTTCTATTTATGTATGGCCGTTCGATATTACCCCGTGCTATGACTTGATTAATCCGGTCCGTGAGAGGCCATCGTGGAAGTACATCATGCAACAGCCGGAGAATATTGCTCTCGCCGAAGATTCATGAAAAGAATGCCCCAAAAAAGATTCCCTGGCGAACAAGTGGTTTTCTAATTGCTGGACGGTACCGCTAGGGTAGGTTCAAATGAAAACGATGATCAGCTAGTAGCCTATCACGAATCTATCAAGAAAAGGACGTGATATCTGGATTGAAGCCATACAGGTGATAGGGAGTTCCCCCCTACTACAACCGCGATAACTTCGACATCGTTACCGCAAGTTTGGGTTAATACAGCACACGTGAAAGGGCTATATGGCTTTGCTCGTCTACTAACCAGTTACAAAGGACAATATTGCATTGATTATTGAAACTCACTACACGTAATATGTAGTAGGATGATGCGCAAGCATTAGGAGCCGAAACCCTTGCGAGGCGTCGACTACAACGTCTCTATCTCGTACGAAGCAAACATAAAGGGGCCAGCGCCTTTATAGTCGTTGACATCCGTGGGAATAGAGATATAGTACTAAGAAAAGGATCAGCAATCCGACTACCTCAATAAAAAGCCGCACAATAAATGTCAGACTTACCTGGAACGTAGCATTGCTACCCAAAGAACCAACCAGCACCGTTCCCTCCCAGTCCACAGTCCCGTCATCATTATAAGCAAGGAACTTGTCAACAAGCAGCTCGTAGCCCTTCTTCGCAGGACCGAGGTATTCACCGCGATCCAGAAATCCCTCCTTAATCCCCTTCAGGAGGCCATAAGTGAACATCGCCGACGCGCTACTCTCGATATAGTTGCCCTCAACGCCTACGTACTGCTCGCTCATGATCAACCACCACCCGCCAGACGCGTCCTGAGCCTTCTTCAACCCGGCAGCGAGCGTCGTGAAGTATTCGATGAGCGTCTCCCGCGCCGGGTGCGAGCGCGGCCAGACCTGAATCGCTTCCAGCAGCGAAAGGAAGTACCAGCCATCGGCTCTATCCCATACTAAAGGCGACGCGCCCGTCACAGGATCAGCCCACACAGCCACTTTGCTCTCGTCGTACCCGTGCAGCAAGAGGCCCGTCGTGGCGTTTCGCGTATGGGCTTCGATGTTATCGTACTGCAGGGCAATGTCGTCCCACGCCGTGATATTCTCGTTATCAAACGAGCTCGTCCATCTCGCGTAAAACGAATCGGCCATGAAAATCCCGTCGAGCCACATCTGGTTGGGATAATCTGGGGACCGGTGCCAGAAGCCGCCCGTAGCCGTCCTCGGGTGGCGATTGAGCTGCTCGCGGATGATGGACGCGGCGTCCTTGTACTTCGCCTCGCCGGTTTGGTCGTACCAGTATAGGAGGTTGTTGCCCATACGGTAGTTATCGAGAGAGTACGCCTCGAAGTCCCAGCCTTTGATCATGCCATCGCTTGTGACGAGGGCATCGATCTGGCCGCGGTACCACGAGGCATACGTCTCGTTTCCGGTGAGATTATACGCTAGCTCGTATCCCCGGTATAATGTCATCTGGTCGTAGCCGTTGGCCGGGGTCACACCACGCCTGATGAACGAATCGGCCATGGCTGTTAAGGGGGTGGTCGCCGCCACCACCGCCTCTGCCGTCAGGGGTAATAGCAGCAACCTCATGCTTGCGACAGAGTTTAGTATTAGACGGAGGGTTATGAATGTCGGCGCGCTAATTCTCAATCTGAGACACTCATATATGTCCCTATACGCCGTTGCCAAACTGCCCGGTCATCGCGCTATTATGAATAGACGGTGCTTTGAAGAAGAGGTGGCCATGAAGAGAGATTAATACCCCAACAGTCACTTACCTTCCATATATATTCACTAACTCGGCAAAGCAATCGCTGTGTAGCACATTGATAGAAGCCGTGGTATATGTTATTACAGTAGGATCTAACAGGTGGAAAAACCCATGGGATCCGCAGGGCATTCCGGGCTGGGAGTTATGTTTCGCCGTGGGGCAATCGGTCACGGGTATGGAGGGCCATGAAGACATAACCGACAATAACACTTTAAATCGCAAACTTGCCTACCGTTTACAGCTCGCGGCGCGTACGGAATTCATTATCTCCAGATGCTCCGCAACAGCTTATTCGGCAGCACAAAGACATATCGGTATGTGATTCTGCCGTTGAATGGTCAAAGAAACAACCGATTGCCCTTCTTGTTGGATGTAGATACGTCGTATCTGGACCCGGGGTGATGACTTTTGGGGTATCTGTAGGTAGTTGAGTATGTAGCTAGAACTGCAATTGAAGTTCTTTTAGGCGGTTATAATGTCCTACCGTAATGGTTCTCCGTCAGGGGATTTCGCAGAAAGAATTATCGCCTGCTCCTCTGTACAGCCGTTAACGCCGATACCGCATTTGTAAACAATTCTTCCAGCGACGACTGCGAGTGCTGGGGGCGCGCCAGGTTGGATCGTTCCGCTCGCGGGTATCCCAACGTACAATTGGTGGAGTTTTAGTATAGATATCGCTGCCAGTCTGGGGCTTGACATGTGAAAGGCCAACTGGTTAGTGAAAATCGACGCTAGATCATCGATCGATGTTATTTTTGCGATTGGCCTGTTGGTAACGCTGGTTTGAAGAAGTTGATTGGCATTAGTCTGTGTGTTTGAAGCCCTCGGAACTGCTCTTAGGGGCTGATCGATGCGTATTATTAGTGCCAGTCAGGAGAAGCGGGTGGGGATCATTTAACTACTGAGTACCTAGCTTGCTCGTGAAAGCGTAGGTACTTGTGGTGCTTGGTTAGGGGTGAACTTCGTTGTTGGAAAGTAGGCCGTTGGGGGACGGAGGAATGAAATCCACATGGAATGATTATTACTCATATTTCGAATCAATGGCCGAAAAAAGCTCGCAGACTCAGCAGGAACCTTCAATTCGTATACGGATTACAGACTGTAGGCGGTGGTAACTTGGAGGTATCCCGCAATCATCAGGTCTGCAGAGGTACAGGTTACTTACCAGGTAATACCTTGGTAACCATGCCCCGTATTTACTCGCAAAAACCCATTCCGTGCCATTTAATGACTCAAAAAGTGCCAGCATCCACCGCCAAGACCGAATGTCAACATTGATTAGCTAACCTTCCAACGGGCCTTTGATTCCTCAGACCGTCTCAAAAAGGGCACGCCAACACTTTTCAATTTTCGCCCGCGTCCGTCATCATGGACAGCGCGTACGCCCGCGAGCTACAAGTAGCAATCCGCGCGGTCCAATCGGCGGCAAAACTCAGCCAGTCGGTCTTATCCTCGGATGACAAAGGCACGGTTGAAAAGGATGACCTCAGCCCCGTTACCATTGCGGACTTCGCCATCCAGGCTCTCCTGACGGCCACTGTGCACGATGCATTCCCAGACGACGGTTTTGTCGGCGAAGAGTCGGCCGCGGAGCTCCGGGCGAACCCCCTCCTCCTGGACCGTGTGTGGCGGCTTCTTCTCGGGTTGCGGGATGACGAAGCTAGGCTGCTTTGTAAATTACCTCGGTCGCCGGAGCAGATGTGCGAGATGATAGATCGATGCGGGTCTGGAGTACCCGGTGGGCCGGAGTCGAAACGGGTTTGGGTTTTTGATCCGATTGATGGGACGAAGACTTTTGTCCGGCGTGAGGCTTATGCCATCAACGTGGCCCTCCTGGAGGGTGGCAGACAGGTCCTCAGCGTTGTCGGCTGCCCGACGCTCCCGGTGAACGCCATTGCACCGATTGACAACCGCACCGTTGATCCAACCGGCCAGGGATCCATTGCCTTTGCCGTTAGGGGCCATGGTACCTATGTTCGGCCGCTCGCGGAGACGTCTGATGAAGTCGTGGCCCGCAGGATAAAGCCTCTTCCCGCATCCGTTGCTATCGCAGATCTGCGCGCCGTCTCGTGTTATCACATGCTGGACTCTGGCGTGGACGGTGCGCATGAGGAGGTTATGGCTAGGCTGGGAATCACTACCCAAGGTTGCGACCTTCTTGCCTGGGTATTACGCTGGGTGACTCTGGGGCTGGGTCTCGCGAACATCACGGTCTGGATATATAAGAAACGCGAACGATGTGGCAAGATTTGGGACCATGCCGGGGCAATGCTCCTCTTCGAGGAATTGGGAGGGAAGATTACAGACATCGATGGGAAAGATATCAACTTGAGTGCGGGACGTCTAATGACCGACAACCACGGGTTCGTCGCTGCGCCGAAGGATATCCATCACATGGTCCTCACGATGGTACATGACGTCTTGCACGAGCAAGGTAAAGCACATCTTCTAGCCTAGTTCCGGAACTCTATTGAATCGTAGACGGTCTTCATGAAATGGGTCTGAGTAGTTTTTATTTTCCCTCAGTCCTTGCGGGCATCTTTTTCTTTCTCACTTGCTGCGTGCTAGCCGCCGTGGCGCGGAGCTGGAGGTCGTCTCGGCCGTCGCTCGCTCCAATGCTAGTCGGCGCTTTGGGTCGACGTCGTTCACGGTCACACAAGTAGCTCCTTGCCAGTGCTCAAGACCTACCGTTGACCGGCCCTCGCTTCGAAGCTTGCCACTTCGCAGTACAGTATATCAAGTACGCACCACCGGCGTATCAGCATCCGCCCTGCGGCTGGCTGGCGGCAAGATCGCGTATGCCAGGCTAGCTTTCGTCCCACGGAGCGAGCGCATCGACGGCGTCATCCTCTGCGCACCTGACGACAAGTTTACCGGATCCTTGATATCTAGGCTTGGCATGAGCGCATGACTGCGCGCCCCACATGAGAAAAAGCAATCGAGGGTTCGGGCTGCGCTCATGGAGAAGGCCGGCCAGATTGAGACCCTACCAAGAGTATGAAGGAGCAGCGACAACAAGGGGTGAGGACGCTGATGCACCGCTATCTCTTTTCTTGAAAGGCGGAGCGAAATCGCGGATCTTTTCGGCTATCCGTAGGTCTGCGTATAATGAACACATACTCCCTCATCGCCACGCGCGAAGAGCCATAGGTAGATGTCAATTTCCCCTTGTTAGCCTAACGCATGCTCCCGTGCGTTATTAAACAAGGCCAGCATCTAAGCGGACTATGTACCATTTTAGGTACCCCTGTTATCTAGGAGGTAGGGAGACAATCCACCCTATTTTCGGCATTTGACTGCCCTATTCACGACGAGCGGAGGGATTGGTGTTAGGCAGCCAGCCCGTACTTCTGCAAGGAATAGAAGAAGAGGATATCCAATTTTATCCCTAGGACGCTGATTAGTGTGTGTGAAAAAAAAGACAAACAAATCAGAAGCAAATCGATTATAATGCTGACAGACTTCCGGAAGGGAGGCGAAGCAAGCTCCTATCTTCCTCTGTGTTTCGGTTATGTATTCCGTAGAGGGTGAGGGCATTGTCCACAGCGCTGACCGGCTTTACCGAAGTGACGAGACCCTCTATCGTGCTATTTCCAGTGACGACCAAGGATGTGAAAGACACAGGAAACTAGGACCTGGTGCTCCAACGAGAAATATGGCGGCCACTGGGTATATTTCTCGGCTGACAACAGTGACCGGCCACTCTGCCTACCCAAACACGTCGGCAGGCGCTTGCAGGTGAGCGGCGCCCCTGTATGGCCGACTCATTCAGTCGGCCGAACAGCAGTGCTACGGCACGTTATACATTCTTCTGGTTCTCCTACGTGATTTTAAACAGTAAAATCCTCGAAAGGCCGTATACAAATAACGTATTCGACTGTGGGCACGCTTGAATACGTCCATAGGCTATACGTTACGTACATGATATACGGAGCACGGGCCAGAAACGGGCTATACTATACGTATACGGACGTAGGCTATGCAAACACAGGGATGGCGCTGCAAATAAAAGCAGCAGGCCGGCTGATTGGCTGGAATATTTCCAACGCCAGTAGGCTGCCGTGAAACGTCTTCGCCCTATGCCTAGCGCAGGAATTGGCTAGGCGGCCGTTCGGCACAGTATTGCTGGGCCGCCGGACCTACCCAGACATATATCGGCAGGGGCGCTTCAGGCCCGGGTGGCCCAGCAACACCTTGCGGTCGGATATTCGACTGCATTCCGCGGGTACTTAGTTGTATCTGCCTGCTCCGTGCACTTCTTTGTTCCGAGCCCATGGGTCTCGTTGATTGGTTTTATATCGTTGTCGGTACGTAGGAGCGATGATTAATCACATTCCGATCATTACATGTGAAAGTTTGTCACGGCGCTAATAGATGGTTGAAGTCGGTTACTAACGACCTAATCAGAATCGAACAACGGATCGCAGCCGGGGCCCGGACCAAACATGAGGCAAGCTATACTCCTACCCAAGCGATATAAAGGACCTACATACGCTGCTTATTAGTATTATGAAGGTTAGGTAGTGTACTTCCTACTTCAGGAGGTAACCGACAGGGCCGTTGGAGAACAAAGAGACAGGGGTTAAAACTGGAGCAAAGCCGACCAACAAAACCCGTACAAACAAGCCCGCAACGCTTCCGACAGTTAGTTACATACATACCCACAACTTGTTCAACGTCAATATCGATTTCTCGGGCGGGGGCTTCTGCGAAATACCGGTAGGAGGGTTCCGTGGGGTGTCAGATATGTCGTCACGTACCTATATATTTTCACATTTTTATACTGATTTTCATCGGGCGCGTCCAGTTCCGATCCAGGCCTAGTCCCCACAAGCCACATGCAGGTACGGTACGCGCTTACATAGCAGGTATATATAGAATTCGGGGGTGGAAGACGAGGTCAACTGCGTATGTACTAAGTAATGGCGCTATCTTGCTCTATCGGGTCATTTTGTGACAGGTAGCCTCGATTCCGGCGTGCACCACCTGCCTACCATTTACACGTCTTAATATGATTGTCTATAATGACCTACACCACATCACATCGCAAGATCCCATTCAAGAACAGGTGCGTAGCTGGAGCCTGAATTCTACGTACTTAGTATTGGCAATGCTCCACCGCGCGAAATTCCCAATCCATTAACATGTTAAGTACCTACCAGGCATAAGCGTCGCAACCATGGACGTATTGGGGAGTGTGGGGGCTAACGCCGGCTCTGAGCGATATCCAAAAGCCGCTGCGCAACCGATGACCTTATACAAACCCTTGCACCTACGTAATTGTGGCTTGCTTACGTTACACGCGGTATATGGGGTTGCTGCACACCGACCGGGCAAGTGGTCGGATTCACAGAAGCACGGAATCTGTAGTCGTCGAGACATGCTTTGTGTAGATAGTCTGTATGTGGGGTTGGTAAGCAGACTGAAGCCCGCCTAGACGTCAATGCGTGATAGAACGTCAAGAGAGTCGAGAGCTGCACATTGATGGGAACCAACGGGTCATCATATATTATCTAGTAGTAATGGGCATTATCTATGTATTCATTATTCTTCGTACTGACCGACATGAGGCCAGTCATTATTTCTTATCTGTTTTTTTCTTCTTGGATCTATATACTATCCGCCTACCTGGCATGCACAGCATATCCGGTAGTAGGCGCTGGTTTCTCCAGCCGCCAAGCCCATAAAAGCCAATCCTCGACTACAAGGAAATTCAGCAGGAACCGATTGCAGCAGAACGAGAACGCCACCACAACGGCACCAGCGAAAGCGTCGAGGATATAGTGATTCGCTGTGGAGACGATGGCGAGCAGGATTAAGGCGGGATAAAAGATACCCAGGGCTAGGAGCACGGCACGTGAGGCTACCGAACGGGGGACATCTCCGCTCGCCTGCTTAAGAATTCCGTTCATCTCAAGATCCTCGCTGGTCTCATCTCCTAGGGGATGCAGGTGGCGCAAGAACCCACTCTCGTAAACCAGCGTACAACCGATAGCAAAGGCGTATCCAAAATGCATGCTTGGCATGGCAGCAAGTGCGTTGACGTAGTCTCCCTTCATCCAGACGCTGCTGGCATCCTCAGCCTCTACCGTATCAACAAATCCATACTCTTTCGGCAGAAGGCGTGGGGGCATGCACGGATACAACGTGAACACGAAGAATGCCACGAAATTTGCGAGCGAAAGGGTGCGTCGCGCTGTACAAAAGCGTCGATGTGTCGGCGCCGTAGCGTAGTAGTAAGCAATAAAGCTGGAGACGCAGATAAGCCTTGGTTGCCACCAATTGACGGGTCATGCGAGATATATTAAAACTTACGCTGCTGTTCCAGGGATGTGGATTAGGGCGTACGCGCGATTTAGAAAAGCGAGGGCTGTTCCTCTCCAATCGCCGGCACTGGCGCCGGTCAGAAACCATTGCTGTATTCTCCATTCTATCCATCGCGCATTGCTCGTAACATTGGCCATGCCGGTGATCCGTGCCTCGAATTCGAGAATTGAAGTGCCGTGATGCTGGGCAATATCCCAGAGACCCTGACTACCGCCATACCAATGGCTCGTGATCAATATCGTCCCCCGATAAAGAACGAGCGCAATGGCCCAATAAAACATCTCGACAAGAAACGGGAATTTCTGCAGAATTCTCGAATGCAAGTTTCGCGCAAATCGGCTTGAGTTCGGAGTACGAACGGTCCATCGGCCAAAGATTCGACGAGTCTTGGGTGGATGCGGAGAGGCGATGTCGTCCGGCCTTTCCCAGTCGCTATCCGACGACCTCTGAGATGCCGGGCTGAGCAGCGATCGCGCAGTCTCGTCCGGGGATCTTCCGAAGATGGAGTAATTCCGCCGCCGTGTAACGTACATGGCCGTCAAGAGAACGATGACGATGACCTGCGTGTGCCACATTAGCATGTCTGCTGCTCGTCAGCACACACAACCCGGCCACTCACCAGCGGCTCCATCCACCGACTCCAGACCTGCTGCTTCCATTCTGCCCTGTCCCGCCAGGACGGGCCCTCGTGCTCGCCATCCATCGTAGATAGCTGACCGTTTATCGCGTGGACGGCCCTATATTCATATGAAAACACAAAGGGCGGGAAAAGGTAGGCCCGGTGAGAAGGATGGGGATGGTTGGGAGGCAGAGAGAGCCTTATAATGTCAGATTATTAGCAAAGGGAGCGGAGCACGCGACAATAGCGAGCAGCAAAAGGAGAACAGGCGATGCGCAAATAACACGACAAAAGCCAGGGGTGCATTCTGAGACGGGGGGAAGAAAAAGTCGAGAAAGGAGAGAAGTCCAGGAGAGTCAGGCGATAGAAAAGAGGCTATCCTCTGCCAAGGCAAGTGCGCCCGATAAGAACCACTAGGAAAGCTGCGGGCGAAGTCGCAGCTGCATTTGGCCAAGTGTCATGCAAGCTAAAACTCAGTTGGGCTCTCATTAGTGTTTTCTTGGAAGTTGCGAAGGCACGAAGAGACGGAAGGAATGTGATGTCCAAATGCTTGGCCTCGGTGCTTGGCGGGCCCGCGGCACGGTGCGCTCGACTGTGTCCGGAACATTATCCAGCGCATTGTCTGCTCAGTAGCGCACCTGCCATGCGTGAAGGCCTTACTCAGCACAGTGACTCCATTACAGTGTGGCACAGTGGCTCTGACTCGCTTCAATGGACTTGTGGTTGTGCCGCCCTGGCCGTGCCGACTTTTGTCTTGGACTCTTGGTATATTTGGTTGTGGCGACCAGTTCCAGAGCTGCGCTAGCACCCACGACTTGCCGATGGCCCGGGCTCCGGGGCATATCCACGTCAGACGGGACTGATTCGTTTCCTGACAGGCTGCGAAAGCTGTCGCCAAGAAAACATGTTGCGCGTCGAAGAAGTGAGGATATGCCGGGGCGTAATTCTGAGTTACACTGCGTTGCGTGCGAAGTGGGTGGTGATACAGGCACAGTGCAGCCTTCACAGCCGCACCCTAGGCCAGAGTGACAACGCACATCGATACACAGTCTCGCGAAATGGTGGCACTAAGTGGGGGCATTTGGAGCAAATTGCGCCTGGACTACCCTATTAGGATATTAGCTCGTGTGCTCTTTATCTAGCCCATCTCGGTTAGACAAATGAGGTTAGGACGTACAGTAAAATACCGACTGCCTGTGCTCCGTACGTTACCTACGGTACCATCTATCTAGGTATGGTACTGGTTATTGGCAGGCATACGTTACTGTGCAGAGTCTTTCAATACGTACCTAGGTAGCGTCTGACGGTTTTAATGGAGAGAATACGAAATAAATGTACGGCCTGCGGACTAGTTATCTTAGTAGTTGTTACAGACTGGTAGCGTTGCTAACTATAGCGTATCTAAAGTCGGGTTTAAAAGGTGGTATGTAGTACAATGGATTCCAGCAGTCGTGGGCTGTACCTAGATGTAGGTAGCATCTCATGCATTTTACTTAGTAAAGGGAATCGCCCCAGCCACATTTATTACTGTATTTTACGCTGTTTTACGGATCTATTACAGCAACCTACCCGGTATTAGGTACCCCACTGTGTACAGACTGTACAGCACTCAGAGCGTGTTATATCCCGTACTTGATCCCCACGAGATCTGTGAAAATCCGGAGACGGGTGGCTTGCAGCCGATTTCTAGGTAGGCAATCCATCCGTCGAACTATTTTATTCTTTAGGGCTGAGCCAACGAACTGCCATCACGCCCTGTAAAGAGGCTAAATCAGGAACAACGGGAACAAACAACACACTGATGATGGCTGCCGATGAGTCCTACCACGTATTGCTATGGCGATCCCGTTTGGTGATTCCAAGCTAAGGCTGCAATACAACTCCGTCAGGTAATCAGGAGGATAAACTTGGCACCTCGACAGTAAAGCCGGTGACACTTTTAGGTTGGTGGGAAAATGTCTCCCTCGCCAGTCTTGGGCCTCGAAGCGGAAAGCATGCTGCGGTCGCGACGAGGGTATGATTACTCAATAGGTACGAGTTCATGATGCCCCATCACACGGCTGTAGTAGGTATAACAAGGCCGTGCCGCTATTGAGGTCGAGCGGCCGGCTTCCTATTGAGCTCCCTGACTGCCCTGATCTACCTACATCCACGTTGAATAAACTGGGCTCTCAATTGCTTGATTCCTGTGGCATCAAGCAAAACAAAATCCGCAGGCACTTTCAAAAATTCTACTCTGGCGAATCGGGCAACGTTGTCGAATGGGTAAATTACTACGTTGAATAGAAGGTAGTGATAACTGATTTGCACATGAGGGTACCCAACCAAGTTCGAATCACTTTCTCCCGGCACTCTGCGGTTCTTTTGTCAATTTACCAATACGGCCGTTACCCCCCGCTGATTACCTGCCCTGATATCCTTTTTGCTGAGGTAAAAGTCGTTCTGCTCGCAGCTACTCTACCAAGAACGCTTCCGCAGTATACAGCCCAGCTGTGGCCACCCTTCCGGCCAACATGACGACAATCGCCGCCTGCTTCGTGAAGGGATCCTTCACATTAACAGCCACAGCATACGAGATCGTGGACGCATCTGAGGTTAGATTCGCAACTTCGCCCAAGATGGCTGCCGCCTGTTCGGTACTGGCTGGCTTCTGGCTCAGCTCGTAGAAATGCCAACCGGTGACAAACAGCTGCGGAATGGCGATGATCGAGGCGACTATTGCGCTTGTGGCACGCCCATCATTCACTGCCAGGGACGAGAAGCCACTGCTGGTGACAGCGAGCTTGCCCTGGACGGGACCGCTGAAAATTATCTTGGAGATTATGCTAGCTACTGTGCAAGCCTTGGATACGGCGCTCACCGCGGTGTTCTCCACGGGGAGCGTGGGCACCAGGAATTCGCTTGCTCCTATCAGAGCTGAGCTCACGCCACCCAAAATCGTTGCTGGTAGGGAGAAGGGGTTATCACCCGATAAGGCCTCCGCTTCAAATATGGCCAGAAAACTGCCCATAAAGGTGGTAAAACCAGCGGTGGCATGGCCCGCAATATGGACTATCTTCGCCACCTCATGAGGAAGGGTGACAATGGCCGTCGTCGTGACTTGAGACGCACCATCGGCAGCCCTGCCAAACAAGCCCGCAAGCTCATCCCAAGTAGATGCGGATTTCAGTGCGGTTACGTTGCTGTTGTCGGGGAACGGCGCTTCTCCATTTATGGCCTTGTACACAACAGTGAATCCAACCGCACCAATCCATGTGAACAAGTCAAAAAAGGATACGCTGGGGATTCCAATCCACTCGAGGATGTCTGAAATGATTGGAATATAGATTTGAGTATCGAGGAGGTCGATAACGGTGTTCGCCACAGAAGAGAGAGCATCCAGGAGTGCATCTACGACGACCCTGACCGAAGAAAGCAATCCTTCTCCCAAAATAACTGCGATCTGTTTGATACTGTCGGCGACGCTCATCGAGGGGATATTCGTCGCCACCTCTTGAAGCTTGACGTATACTGCCGAGAGTACCTGGCCCTCATTTGAGATGGCATTTAGCAGAGCATCGATCGTGCCCTGAACAATATCTGTCGTGGCCCTGCTTTCTGTCACAGTTAACTGGCCAAAGTTGTTTTTAAAGTGGTTTGCAAAGGACATTGAGGATGCTGTCTGATCTTTGACCGGATCGGTCGCACTGATGGCCGGCTTGTTTGAAGCTACATCGCCCAGCGGGGTCCAATCTCCGAGACCTGCCCATTGACTTAGTGTATTCTCAACGTCCACGATCTGGTTGTCGAAGAGAGTTTTGATCTCTCCCAGTGTGCTGACCTGGTTCGTCAAATACAACTTGGAAATGTTGTATAGGACGTCCTTGGTTCTTGTAATGTCATCCCAGGCGAACAGAAATTTGACGAAGTCAATCAACTTCTCAACCGCTGTCTTGATGACATCGAAGATCCACTCGAGTGCGCCAACAATGGCCTCCACGGTGTCCAACACTGCACGGTAGACCTTGCCGGCGATCTCGGCGATGAAATGCCATGCACCAGTAGCTGCGTCTTTTATGATGTCGATTACAGCGTCGATTCCCGATTTCAACCATTGGAAAAGGTCTCCCGCGGCCATTGCTATGTCATCCAATATGCCTTTATATTTTGGCGAGGCGCTGTATTGGGTTGCTGAAACCACTTCTGGATGGCTGGGTTTCAGCCGCCGTGAAGGCGTGGTAGATGGTGGCTTCACATCGCCCCATACATCCTTAAGATTGGTTATCCTTGAGGCGACTACTGAAAGATCACCCAGGTTTACCGAAGGGTCGACGAGAGGAGCATAATCCGGGCTGCCAATATACCCACCGGCGGTGGTCTGGGTTGGGTAGGATGCGCCAAGAAGAGCACTTGAAGAATCGAGCGCGGCGATTTTATCAAAAGCATAATTCATCGGGTCGATGACATAACTTATGATATCGTTCTCAATGGCGACTGTAAGCACTGCAGCATTCAAATCGTTGCATGCTTCAACTATTGTCAATGTACCCGATTTATCCGTAGGGACCTTCACAGCAGTCGGCCCAATAACGTAATACAATCCGTTGATGTAGACCGGAGTCGAAGAATCAGCCATTATTTCCAGGTCAGCATCGGCAGCGGGCATTAGATCGTCATCTTTGACGACAATAGTGGTAGTGTACGAGTTGAAGGCTGTCGGCTTCAGTCCCGATGGGGCGGGGACCGCGATCTCTTGGGATCGCCACACCTTTGCGTTTGTACGAGATGCCTGGGTTAAGCGCCAGAACTTCCCGTTACCCGCGGCAAAGACGGTATTACCCCCATCCAGTTTGTTGGTGTAGGGCGAAATATGCTCGACACCCTTCAAGATTGGCGCAGGTGCGCTCCACGCACCTGGCTGAGCCAGCTGTGATGTCTGGCATGCGATATAAAACACCTCGTTGCTCGCGTTGGTGCCCCAGACTATGCGCTCCGTTAGCAAAGTTGTACTCTTTAGTCTTGGAGTCTCCAAACTCCAGTAACCGAGAAACATCTCGAGAACTCGCGCGTCACGCATACGGGATTAAAAAGGTCACTTACGGGTCGTCACGCCAGTTTGCGTCATAGCAAAGAGTTGATCCGTACCAGAAATAACATCGCTGGTGACAAGAGCCTGGGCTACGGCGCTGTCCTGCTGCGCGTCGGGTGCGAAGCGATATAGCGTTGTGCCACTGATGGCAAAGAGATCAGTAGCCGTGTAGAACTCGGATGCCGGATCTGAGTATCGAGCGGTTGCAATTGAAGATGGAAGCACTCCTCCAGGTAAGGCCAGGCGTCTTGGCAGAGGCGGGCCTGATCCGAAGACGTTCTCGATGGGTGAGTAGGCCAGTTGAGGTGCGCCAGCAGTCTGTCCTGACGTATAGATGCCGTCGACATAGCCATTCTTCACCTGACCTACGCAGCTTTGGTAGCTTCCACTCTCAATGTCTATTGGCACGTCCATCTTCACCCAGTAACGTCCAGTCGACTTGGCCGGATCAACGCGGTATCGAGCGATGTTCTTACCCGTGCCTTCGCTTCGGTCAATATCTACTATGACATACTCCAGGCCTGACATAGTCTCAGTGAACATCACATTGTAAATGGATAAGCTCGTGGGGTTTTCTGCGACAGCATCGAAGTTGAAGCGCTTCCAGGACGGGTTGGAAGTCCACGATGTATCCGAGCTGCTATTTCCAAGCGAGAGGAATAGGAAGTCGGTGCCACCGCTCTCCACGGCCAAAGCGAGACTGATGGTTCCGTCCAATGCGCTCTGCGCAACATCAAACGTGTCCACCTTCGCATCACTGGCGCTGGGGAACTCGGATGCGATAAGGGACGAGGACAAGTCGCTAACTACCCAACCGGTCTGTGCTTTACCACTCTGCTCCTTGATGGCGCGCAAGACGCCCGAGGTGTCGATGGCGAAGAGGATACCAAGGCCATTGGAAGTCTGGAGAGCTTCGAACCTTTCTGTCGGGGAAACGATCTGCCCTTGGGCATAGTTCTCCACCATCTCAGACGAATAGGTGAGCGAGAGCCCAGGCGAGGCCCCAACGCCTGCGGCGCGGTCGAGCGCCCTGACATCGCGAAGCCTACGCCGAGACTGGCTAGGGTCCACGTAGGTGATATCACACACCAAATCCTGGTGATCAGAGAAGTCGACCGACTTGTACGTGAAAACCTTAGAACCTGGGAAGATGAAATCTTTCAATTCGTCAAACGGTATTTCGTGCAGCTGGGTGATCTGGATTTCGTGCAATTTGTCTTTGATCTGATTGATGATGGTGTCGATGCCGGTGAAGAAGTCTATGAAGCCACCCGCGCTAGGGCTCTGTGAGTCGTCTCGCGTGCTGGTGCCCGTCTGGACTATCTTCAATCCGCCAGTCTGGGAAATGGACAGGGCGTATGTGTCGGTCCGCGTCACGTCATACACGTTAAGATCTTGTGAGGTGTTGTCGAAGCCCACCCACATGTAGATGACGACATGCTGGGTCACCGTGATGGCGGTGTCCTTAAACCCTACCTCGCAGGTGTAGTTAGATTTCACCACAACGCCACAATATGAGGCACCGGCCCAATCTTCCGAGACTTCGTCGCTCAGGTACTCAATGCGAAGCACATTCTCTCCCGTTTCGGTGATCGTGGTTTTGGTAGGATCTTGGCCGGATATAAGCTTCAAAGTGATCGTCCCCGCGACGGAAAGGGCGTTAGCCTCGGCGGTAGGGATGATTTTGATCATGCCAGCCCTTGCGGTTGGGAGGATTTGCGGAAGGAAGAACGCGGCCAGCGCATTTCGGTTGATCGCCATGACGCCACTTTGCTGGTCTACCTGAGTCGGGAGCATCCAATTCCAGCTGAAGCTTGCGGTTCCCGGGAGCACATGATCATTGGCAGCGCATAAGTAGTCCAGAGTGGTGACATTCTTTTGTTCTGTCGTAGGATTTTGGATCACCGCACCATTAGGGTCTTTGAGCTGTGAGACTTGACGCTCGAACGCTGTCATCTGGAGCTGGGAAGGGTCAGGTGTCTGTACTGTCGCCGTCACCGCCAGCAGAGGCCATCCACGCTCCTTTGCAGTGGTGCTGTAGATGCTCGTCCAGGACCTCGTAAGTACGTACGCGGCATTGGAGTCACTTGGTATACCCCCAATTTGCGGAAGATCTTGCAGTGCTGCGTTATCGAGGTCGAACAGAAGTTGCTGCAAACTAAAGGCAGTGCCTGAGAGATTTTCTAGCTGCCTCTTCAGTGCTTCCCTTTCGTCGGGGTGGTTGTTAAAATACGGAGTGTCGAGCTGTTTGTTAAGATCGGCCATCACAAGATTGACCTTGCTAGTGATGTACCACGGGGTCCCTGAGGGTTGACTCCATACATTCCAGGTACCAGGGGATCCCCAGCCGCTTGGTGGTGAATTCTGAATGACAGTGAACTGCGAGCAGTATAGATTGACTCCCACGCTGTAGGCGCTGCTGCCAAGTGTGACCATCGGTGGTAGGTTCTTCGGCAGGACACCCGGGGGAAGGCCGATTTGCATCTTAATGCCAACATTGAACAAGGCAGTGGTGCAGGGGGCGATACGGGGGTCATCATATGGGGTACCGGCGGGAATGTCGAATGGGTTCACTCCATTGGTGCTCTCAATCAACTCCTCGAGACTAACTTGTTTATTCGGGTTGCCGGTCTGGGGATCAACGAGAAAGCAGAGATAGACAACGGGTTGGCCCCCCTCAGCCAAAAATGTGAGAAGCCCTGAGTTGATACTCGCTTGGGTTGTTGCTACGACAAAGTCGTAACCATATTTCTGGCTGGATAGGTATGATCCGTCGACAGGCATGGTGACTTTTTCCCCTTTTTTTGTTTTTTTTTTTTTTGGTTCTGTATTGCTAATGAAAAATAAAAGAAAATGCAAAGACTGGTAAAACTAGACAGGCCAAGACGCAGAACTGTCAGTATACAAGTGGCAAATACGCGTCGAAGACGAGAGTCTCGAGAGAAAAGGGGGGGATGAAAACTCACGGTTGAGAGTGAGTGACGGACGATTCCTCACGTCTTATAGACAAATGGTGTAAGGGTCTCAGTCCACCAAGCGATGGTGATTCGATAGAGTTCAAAGCTATTATGTGCTAATGTGTCGTATATAGGTAGGTAGGTATTCGACGTGCGGTTAGCCGTGAAGCATGAACAGGACGGTGTCTTTCTCCTATATTTATATTCATCACGAAAACGACTTCAGTATACCGATTATACCAATTCACGTCGCTTAAGATGTAGCCACCCGTATCAGAGGTGGCGAACTCTTGAAGCCCAACGTGCCAGGGCTCGGCGACCTGCAATCCTCTTGATTCCTATAACCCTCTATTGCGGATAGACGACATATACGACGTGGGGTAGCAGCTTCTTGCGTGATCCCAGGAGTATAGTTTGCTCCATTAAGCTACAGAACTCCCCGTATCATTCATCGATCTCAGCTCTGCAAGGATAGCGATGTGCATCAAGGCTGGTTACATTTTTCTTTTAGCATCAGACCTAGACGCATCGGCACTCGCGATGTCGCCCGTCCCCCATGCTGTTAGAAGGAACCTGCCACTGGAATGGCACGAAGGCAATATATCACCATGAAGCCTGCATGGTACTATTGCAACGCAATATTGGTCGAGAAGCGTAGTCTAATATGACTTAGGATGCGAGATCTACGTGATCTCGACTGCCATCGACGTTCGAAAGAGCCCGTCACTTGAAGGAGGGGTCAAATTGGATTAGCATCTGTGTTGCTACTGAGCCCGGAGGCCCCGTATGACACAATAGACATGCCGGGGAAGACATCAACTCACAGGGACTCCGAGTAGCTCACAAACTAGCTTCTGTTGGGTCAAATCCCTCCGTTACCTCGGCGCCATATGGACAGCAACTTGTTCAACAGCACGGAACGGTAACTGTTCCACCAGGCGCTAACTAGGAGCGCTCGCTCGGCGTGGTTAAAGGTACGGTAACATGGCCATAACAAAGTTGTTCGGATGAGTTTTTACCATGTGGGCACTCTATACACATCAAATGGTAACGCACAATACGGATTCGGCCGTTCAATCCGACAGGGGCTCTGTCGAATGCGACGGTAACTAAACTTCTTCTTTCCTAATGGCTGAGATAAACGTAACTCAGTAGATACTTGAAAGTTGACCTGGTAATCGGCTCAATGGGCTGAAGTCTCGCTACCGAAGGATTAATCAAGGCCCGCAAGCTACCGTCGATTCTGCTAAGTCCTCTTACATCTGAAGGTCGCATGGGCACTTATACGTACATAGGAGGCTCTCTACCATGTAACCTTCCCTGGCGTTACCTGGCAGATAAAGGTAAGCGAAAGTTCTAGCCCCACAGGAAAAACATATCAGGTTCGCATTATATCTTTTCGGCGCATGGGTTCTTCGATCGCTCCGTACTGAGTAATATATCCGCAAACCTCCAGGCTTTGGCTCTCGTGGCTCTTGCAAGCTGAAATCGTCCACCTCCCTTGAAACGTTAGTCGGGGTTCGGCGGCTCGTAACGAGACGTCATAGAATTCGAACAACTTCCGAGTGGCAATATGGCCCGCGTTTCCAGTGAAGGGTGTGACTTTGATCGCGTGAACTTGCAACTTCGCCTGGCGGTGCTTAGTCGTAGCGATAGGTACATTGGAGTTGAAGGGCGAGTGATACGTTCGTCTATGCCGTTATGAGGCGTGGTCAGGCTTTGTGCTATCATTGGGCCAGCTTGACGATCGTGGTCGTCGGTATGACATAGACATGTTTAAACCCCCCGCCCACGAAAAACATGAACATCAAACCCGGCAGATAATAATACAAGAACGAGCTTTCTCGTATGCCATGGCGGAGAGCCGTGGTTGGCTGTAGAGCATACTTTGGAGGCTCACTACAAATGGCTAATCCGATAACATCTCCTCCGTGAAAACAGGGTTTACTGAGGACCTTGTTGACTGCCGGGCATCGCGAGTCGCAACGCAGAAGCTTGGAGAATATTTCCAATGGTCATCGAATAATAGGTGGACAACAAAAATAGGTTGTATAGTCTATTGGATTTGTACTTCTCATCGCATACAATATCATCGCCCATGGCCCATGTAGAAACCGCAGGGATGTCGTAGACAAATCAAATGTACTCAGTATAGACGCAAACAGCACCAGTTTGGGGCTCTAGTACACCGAGCGCAACCCCCGGCTATGCTTAACTCGCTATATAAGCAGGGCAATGTCAGCATTAAGCGAGCGTTACGAGATAAAAACTGTTGGCCGATTTCTTTTTACTATGCAAGACCAAGAAACCTAACCGAATCTATATAACATCGATCGCAGCAAACCACGACTGACTATTAGGAACGGTAATATGCATCTAATATCTTAATTGTTAAAGAAACCAACAAAGCCATTATGCCATCCATTGAGATCTAACAGCCGTATCGTACGGTGGTAATCGACGACAGAGCGGCTGTTGACATACTAAGAGATTCCATTCTTTTAGGGTTGGTAGGGTTACTTTGCAGGACGTTGAAGAATACGAGGTGCCCCTCCATGAATCCATGATGCTTGCGTTGTCTATGGAGGTGGATAAGACGGGCTTCACGATGTGAAGAGTAGAGGTGAATTCGGCGAGTGCCCAAGTGGCAAACGCTAGGCCATCCATGACACGCAGCAGGGTGATCTCTTCATGCCGGTGACACCGGCCCCAGCCTCCGCCGACGTGCTCGAAATCCTTGAACAATAATGCCATCTATTATATTGCACCCCCACATACCTCTATGACACCCAATGTAGCGCTCAAAAGTCAAAACCACCAGCATCCGTGTGGGGGTAGAAATTTTCGACACCCAGAAGACGGCTAGACCGGTGTCGACGCTCCGCAGCAAATGCAACGGCTCGGGGATCATAATGGTGAGAAGGTATATTGCAAGAGTGCAGGCTGCTAGCTAGGTAGATAATATGTTATTTAGCCGCCTTTCATTACAGCAGAGAGTCTCTTTGCGTGTCCATGTGGCAATAGTTACCCTATGTCAATCCAACTAACGCATGGAAAATCTCATATACGGGGCCGCAAGACGGTCGGCAACGTTCCCATGATGAATTGGCATATCGTGACCCTCTAACGGACTTTCCATCCGGCCTAAGCGATGCTATGGTGGCAAGTTTGCAACAACGCTGGGGTTATAGCAACTCTGACGAACCGCTTGGGTGGGGACCAACACCAAGTTCGAGCTGACATTCGCGAACTGTTTGGTATTTCAGAGGCTGCCGTTTTTGACTATGTCTGTAAAGCATCGGGCAGAACTACGTCGTCACACCGAGACGTTGAGTAGCTCCATAGGCAATGGGAAAACTATAAGCGTTGCATTGCTAAAGAGGGCCAGAAAGTGTCTCATGCGATATGCCAGAGAGGTGATGACCGCCTTCTGTACACACCACAGGCTTGCCACCTTGTCCTTGAATATTAATGAGGTAGTAGGTACTTGGGAAGGCTCACAGCATGCGATCAACTGGGCGGCCCTCGAGAACGTCGACGTATGACGTAGGGCGGAAGTAGATAGTGCCCGGGGCATCGCCGAGCCAACAGCCACCGGAAGACCGGCGAGCTAGCTAGGTCCGACAGCCGGCCCGTGTAGATTCGGAAGGCCGGCGTTGATGCATCCCAAGTCCGAACCTAGGAAATACAGGCATTTCTTTATACTTGATCTTACATAATGTGGGAGCTTCATTTACAATCTATCTATGATGACGGATGGCAGACTGAGGAATGCGATGCTATACTTAAATTGAAACACCAGCATTCACCAAGCAAATTTACTTTAAAAACCGATACCAACTTAGCTAGGTATCTATGCTTACCCAGAAACCTAAAAGAACTGCAATACTTCCCAGCGGCCCGTTTGCCTCGTGCCTCCGCGCTCGCGTGCCGCATGTACGGCTGATCCCCCTTTCTGCGTATACGGATGCAAGCTAGGAACCGAATGTATGGGACGGAGAACGAGACGGACGCGTTCCTAGCGCCGGCGCTTCCCGCACGCGGCACCTCGCCCTGTCCGCGCCCGGCACCAACCTACAAACAAACAAGCGCCTACCGGGATGCTACGGCCCTGTCGCCCCGCACAATGTACGGCCGTTAATAGCGTTCAGACATAATACCCAAATCTTCACCCTTGTTGTTCGACCTGCCGTATTCTCCGGCCAGCTGACTTATTTGTGGCGTACACTGGGCTTTGGAAAAGGCTTCGGGTCGACACCCAGGCTACCCAGCTTCAACCACGCTTATGTAACCAAGCAACTATCTACTCGATGGTGGTATCAAACATATAAATGTCAACACTACCAGGTGTCTACAAGCTTAATGGTGTAGTGGTAAAGCCCAAAGCCGCCGCTACCTTATCAACCTATCCCTCGAAGGACTAGGGTTCGATTCGCAGATGTGGCGTTCAAGAATGCGAGTTTATCTCGAGCTTGGACACCTGTGTCCTGCTTCTCGATTTGAGAAATCCGTGGCATCCCATGGGTGAATCGAAGTAAGCTATAAAGTAAACAAAGTGTTTCTTTCCCGGCAGAGGCCGGTTTTCTTTTGCTTTGCCCGTCCCTAGGGACGGGCCATTCGGCACCCCTGTTTATATATTCGGCAACCCGGCGAGAGAGTATGCTGACGTGACGGCACTGGCTGAGCCATAAAGGACTGGGTTTCCGCGTTGATTTCAACTAGCTCACCCGTGGTAGAGATGTCTACGGATGCCGTGGTGTATTCATTGCAATTTTTTCTCGACTTGCGCAAGTGGCTACATCGCTTCTCTCCTTCAGTGTTCCGCAGTATATTTTTGTCTTGCCATAAAGCGCCGCATCGCATGTCTGGCTATCTAGGTCTGAGACATCGATTAAGCGAACGAGTGCTGCTGATCCGGAAATTATCGAAGAACGATACTGTATCGTTCTTGATAATGCGGCCGAATACATAAGCGACGCCATCCCGCCGTATTGCCTCCGCCAACTCAGATGCGCAACTCCACGATGTATGTTTGCTCATGAGGGCTAGCCCCCACGATACAATTAATCCAATCAGTCGTCAGACTGTCCGTGGTGACGAGGTAGCATGTGCCATATTATTTCTAACTAGGGGTCATATAAGACTGGTTGCTGCGACAGGGTAATCACTCACATTTTATAATTAATAACATGGACTGCTCTTTATGAGCAGTGTCTCGGTCCGCAGGCAGCCTGCTGTGGCACCTGCTGGCCTGCCTCTTCTCCCAAACGTGTACGGTTAGTAGCTGACGGGAAGCAGTTGGGAATTTCGACTGCCCAGAAACTCATTTCTAAATGTACCTGGGTAGGTGGTTTGAATGTATAGTTGACCTTGGCTAATAGCTTGGACAAACGCATCTATCGAGCCGTTTGATTTCATTTTCTCTAATGAGACCAACGTAGTTGATATACTTGGCTCAGTTCCGTACATATCGAGCAAACAGGATGTAGGTGCCTGATGCGCGCACACCACCCATTGCCTACCTCTTTTGCGAGATGAGGAGCAGCTGTTCAGGTGCTTGAGTATCCCATGGACCGGGAAAATGCGACGGACTGTCCTGGGCCCAGGAGGATAATAAGTCAATGCCCAACTATGGATTTACGGAATAGTTGGTTCGCAACGAGAAGTTACCGATGTGTAGCCTTGCGAAGACGAGAGGAAAAGGGAAGAAACTAGCGACCAGACTCCGGAGAGGGTCGTGTGCGAAGGAGTCGTGGCCGGTGGGATCAGGTCAGGAAGCGTGGATCCAGGCGCCTACAACAAGCCTGTTACCAGCCGTTGTCCAGGTGTCTTATCCGAAAACACATGGAGCTGGTGAAAGTATATGAATGTAAATAGCAGGTATGAAGATCAGCAGACATATATAAGGATTCTACTTTTGTATACTTCATGGCTACTTGGAGCTGTTAGGATATTCTGAGACCGCTTTAAGCCTGTTCGGGTAAACGACCCGCAGCAGCTTCCAATTGCTCGTATCCTCAGTGAGAGCATGGAGGAACTGGAAGGGCTTATCCGGACGGTCTGTCAGCTCGTCGCCTGCATAACTCTGCCTGAAGCGTCTGCATAACAGTGGGTTGTTAGTGCATATGTCGAGTGGAGTACAGGATGAGGCGCGCTAGTGTGGATTAGTGTGAGTTATGCACCGGCCCGCTAGTCCGGATCAGGTTAGTACGGCACGAATTAAGAGCTGCTGTGCTTTTGGCTGCCTGAAAGGGTTTAAGGTCGTCTCTCAGTTCCTCGCCTCTGGCAAACCTACACAACCTACGCTTCCTCATCCTAGAATCTCGGCTCACCTGTTATTGGGTTCTCGCGCTCTCTTTCGCGTGTTTCCTCGCAATCATCCCCACCGTGTAATACAGTCGATTGGCCGTCTAATGCTTCGTTTCTTTCATTCTTTGTGACGAAGACGGCCCGTGTTACACCCAGTCGCGATATCTAATACTTGGCCCGCGTTATGGCAGAGCTCTCCCAGGACATCATGGAGATCCTAGATGGCGACCAGCCCCCCAATCCTTCCCGTGATGTTGACATGGCCGAAGGAGACGCGAACGAAGCTGGCGGCGAAGCTTCTGGCGACGCGCCCGGCGCAAGCCAAGATAGCGCGGTGCTCCCTTTCGCCGAAATGGGCGAGGCGGGCGACGCAGGCGACGTGGACCCGCGCACTACCTTCGTCACTTACTTGTCTAGCCCTATGGTCAGCTTGATCATCGGCACTGCCGAGAATGCGACCATTCTTACCGCACATCAGGCTCTATTAGCCAAGAGTCCCTACTTTGCTGAGGCTTGCGCTGCGTTTACCAGCGATGGAAGCGTAAGTCACTCGCCCACGCGTTGTTATGTGCTTTACACGCGACGCTGACCTCTCTCGTATCCCAGCCTCGACATGTGGAGCTTCAGCACGAGGACATCGATGCCGTTGGCTGCTTTCTCGAGTACTTGTATACTGGCGATTACTTCCCCAAGAGGCTTCCAGGCCCCGACCGCGTCCTCGAGCCCGATCCGAGTTTGCCAGCCGTCGACGAGACCGGCGAACACCTCCTTCGACACGCACGCGTCTATTCGATAGCCGATAAGTTTGGCATGGAAAAGCTCAAGGGTTTGGCCAGCAGCAAGATCCACTGCGTCAACTCGACCGCCAAGGGCGAGATCGCTTATGCTCGTTACATCTACCAGTACACACGTAAAGACGACCTCACGATGCGCACGCCCGTCATCAACTTCTGGGCCACCCGCAGTCACACTCTTCGTGCTGAGGCCGATGACGAGTTCCGTTCACTTTGTTTGGAATTTCCTCAATTCGGTTACGATGTACTTAGTAAGTTCCTCCTTTTTGACCTAGCCGCTACAATGTGCCAAATTACACCGATATCGTTAACGCTTTTCCAGCTCGTGTTTTGGACGACAAGCTCAAGCGTGAGAAACCCGTCAAGGTGGCGTCCAGCAACGGACCTGTACGCAAACGGCCTCGGCACAGCAACATATAAAAGGTTTCACGCAACGCATATTTCTACTTCAGTCTGGCGGGATATTTAGGAAAAGGCCGACACTGCTCAGTATACGGGGACATCGTTCAAAAAACGATGATAGAAATTAGGTTGACCGACGTCTTTGCCATTTCAACCCGCTCGCTAGGTTGACGAGCATAGAGCCTTTTTCTACGCGCCTGGATTGGACGACTTTGCTTGGAACCAAACTTGCCCACGTGCATCAAGACATGCCGGTTGTAGGTCACGGACTTCAAAAAACTGTACAATAACGTTCTCGGGAGTAATCATACTTATAATATATTGAACCGCTGGCTTGTTTTGTCTCGAGTTAACCCGAAGTCATCCGCCTACCCTGGCCTCGCCCAGCATCGGAATTTGCTTATCCTTCTATAGTGTTGACGACCATGGACTTGGCTGGCTGAGGGCTTGGATGCTGCGCATCTAGTGTGCTGCGAGGAGTAGAGACCGATCAGTGGACGTGTTTGTTGAATGGTTGGTTGTCCGCTTACACGCTGTGTAGATACCTTTAAGCCAGTTTACATATGATTCTAATTCCCAGCTCAGCAAGCACATTTACGCCATCCGGGACATGCTGCGAGTAATCGCTATGCGACATTCCTGGTCTTAAAACAAAACAGGAACAAAGATATGGGCCTTCCTACTCCATGCGGTGACATAGTGAAGTATGGTCGGTTATGTGTTAGTGCTCTTCACATCGTCTTTTGGTTAAAGCGATGTGATAAACAGTCCTTTCTCTTGCTATATGATATATCCCATAGCCCATACTCTAGATACCGCCGATGCAACCGGGAAAGAGGGAGCTCACTCAACTCTAAGACCCCCCGTTCCCCCCTTTCCCGAAGCGAAAACCCCCAGCTTCGCACCGGAATTCATAGTGATTACGCGATTACATACTTCGATAACGACATCACAAAGCGGGTGTATCTTATATACGGATGACCATTCTATACAAAAGATGGGTATAGTAAGGTATAAGAAATATCCAATACCCCGGACGCCACGCCAACACAGCCCAGCCCCAGCCCCTCATGCCGTTAGGGAAAATTGATAAGTACATGAAAGAACACAAATTGACACCATCGCGTATCCATCCAAGCTTAATATTCCGACTGTCCGGCGTGTCTATTGGGGAGGGTAGTATTGCTGCCCGGGCACCGGTGTGCCGTGGGGACTATGTAATTCCTGAGCTGCCTGCTGGTTCCAGGCATCCTGGGCACCGGCGTAGCCCATACTCTGCGGCGCATACGGGCCTTGAGCTTGGGCCTGGGGAGGGTAGGTAGTCTGTTGCTGTACCTGCTGGGCCCACTGAGACTGCTGCTGCTGCTGCTGGTGGTTGATGAACGGTTCGGATTGGCCAGCGGGGACGACAACAGGAGCGGGAGCCCCTGAGGCCTTCTCCGTATCGTTGTCAGTGCTGTAATTGGCCCATTCGAGACGGAAGAAGTGGGCGACGTAAGAAAACGTGGCGACGAAGAGTAGCAACATGATGGCGCTGACGCCGGCTATCGCCGACAGCACCGAGAGGCCCGTCGGGGTTGCGAAGGCGCGCTTGAAGACGGTGCAGTGGCCTGCGTTTATGGCACTGCCGTCGTCGTAGCACTCTGCGTTTGCAGGAATAACGAAGGAGCTTCGGAATGCGGCGTTGGAACCCAGGGTCGCCAGCCATAAAACCATCATGAAGAAGTCCAACGACAGCACCGCCCATGTGTTATAGCCAGAGCGACACCCCGCCGAGTGCTCAGTGAGGATCACGTACAACGCGATGATCCAAGTCAATATGCCCTATCGGCTGTTAAGCGACCGTCGAGACCGGGCGTATATGTAGAGAGTGCACTCACAGACGCAATCGCCAAACCTAACGGATCGGCGTAAAACCCGTGTATGAAAAAGCCAGCCAATGCGACTATGACCAGTGATACAACAATCTGCGCAACCCGCAGGCCGATGAACCATTTTGGCGTCGGGATGAGCGTCTTGCCGTGCTTGACCGATTCCATCGCGACGGAGATATTCGTGAAACCTTTGGGCTCTGGTGCTGCTTGGTCCGCCTCGAGTCTTCGTCGTCAGATTAGGTAGTGAATGCTCGCGATCTAGTTGGAGTCGCCTTTAAATCAATGCCTCCCCGGAGCCAGCACGAGAAACAGGAACCCCATGATATTTGTATGATAGGCCATCCTGGAATCTTCCGACGTCTTCCATGCAGCCCGTTCGAGACCGCCAAGCTCAGGTCGGTTCTCGAGCACGCCAGCTCCGCGGCCCAAAGACCCTAACAAGGCAAAGACGGCGAGGACACGTCGGAAATTTCCTTCCCAAGCTGACTGACTGGCGCTTCAGCCGCACGAAGCACCAGTTGTCTTGGATATCCCATTCCGGCGACTGGCCCGCCCTTGTAGCCACTCACGTGGAATCGCGAAGCGAGACAACGCCGTGGTGGGCTTGGCAAGGCAGATTTCCAGCCATCCTTTCCTACACGTGGATATTGCTCAGACATGGGTCCCGTAGCCGCTTTAGTTAGTTACCTCGCTGGTATGATTCAGTGACGCGATTCCGTCGGAAATAATACCGCAGTCAGAGGCTAGGTAAGCCGGCTCTGAAGCGTTGAGATTTCCGACCAGGCGATAGGCGGGTAGTATGTCACATGGGTATTACGTGACAGTAAAACGCGTGCGAACTTAACCCATCACGATGTTGGTAGAGTAGTCGAAATTGATGTTCAAAAATAGGACCGTAAGCACGGATGAATTCGATGCCATGGCAATCTCGTCCGATCTCTACCCAGGATAGGGGCGAATATAAGTACAGGCGTATGGATTTGGCGCACGGAATACTCCCCTCCGGCCCCTATTATAGAAATCCACGTGCAACTTACTCTGTCTTACTCTGTATCGGACATAGTTATTAGGAGGTGGAAAGTGAGTAGGTCCCCTCCGCGACATTTGCTGCCGCCTCTTCAATCGGTTTGCAGCGGACTTGGCGCGGTCACCCTGGACAGGTCGCCTCGTTCAGCGAACCGGGGCGCAAGTTCGCTGCAATGCAACTGCAAGGGACTCATCAATTGATCTATTCAGAACATCAGCTCTGCAAACAGGCTGTCTCAGCCTCTTAGGTGATAGGTACCAGCTTACCCATCCCTGACCTTGCCTATTACCCGCAATACGAGGTCGATGGGCAGCATACTTGCGAGTATAAACACAAAAGACATGGCTATATATAAGAGCTCTGCATCCCGAGAATTCAAGCCCGCTTGGCCGCTGGACCTCCTGTGGTGTTATGCCGTCACCATGGCAATAGGTCCTCATGCCGGTATCTTGATACAGTCCAAGCCGCCGCAATGGGATTGGTCGCCTGCGTATGGTAATAACATGTGTTTTGTGGTGTATGCTACTGACTTGGGCGCTCAGCACACATCGATAGTGCAGTCCGTCTGATGTATGATCTAGTTGCCTTACAAAGTACGGAATGCTCCGCACAAGATATTTTGGGAACGACAACCTAGTTCTTGTTGCGGGGATTCCCTTGGGACCCCTTTGCTGGCGGCTGCGCCCGAGAAGGGTTTAGAAATGTGGGTCCTACAGGTAGATGGAGGTGGCCCCGAGACCCTTATGTCCCGCTTTTATTTCCAGAAAAATGGAATGGATTGAAATTTCCGCAGCCCAGTGTGCTGACATGATGCGAGACGACCTTTTCGCTTCGGCCATCAAGGCCGACAGCTGTTTGCGTGCTTGTTTTGTCGCCAGGATGGGACTTTTCCCGGCCAATTCCAAGAATTTAATGGCTATCTTTTCAACTGCTTGCTGATTGCTCATTTTATGTGTGAAAGCAAGCACCGTCGCCGGATTAGTGGACACATGATTCTAAAGTGCAGTCCCTGTAAATTACCTCACTACCTTAATGGGCACAAGCCGACCGAACCGACCGAACCGACCGATGTGCAGCTCTGCGCGGCGCTCGCCGGCCATGGCATAACTGGCCAGGCCTTCATGGAGAGAGTATGAACCGCTTGACTGGGATGCGCGAGGATGCCGGTATAATCGTCGCTTTTCTTGCAACCGCACCAGCGACCCTATCGACGACATTCTTTTCCCACTCACAGGCAACACTAACAGGGAGTAAGGTACCTCGATATTTTACCGCACCCCTGAGTAGTGCTGTGGCTTCGCTTGCGGTGATATTCCTCGCCGAGCACGATGGCCACGGCCTAGGAATGAGCTACATAGCAACATCGCTAATTGCAGAGTAGGCCCAATGGTCGCAGGAAGATAATGACATCTGATTCCTTATGCGTCGCCTTTCGCCGGCAGTGAAGTACCAGCATAGTACCTGCCTGCGACTGTTGACGGAATGCTTTTGACTTTGGAACCCAGAGCGCCATGATAATAGACCTATTTCCCGTCCTTCCACGGGTCTCGCCGCGGTATAATCATTATGGCGAGCATCTTAAGAGCAGATATAGAGTTCATTGAGCGATACCCCATCTCTGCCCTTCTCGCTCTTTTCTTATCGTGGGTTATGATAGATGTAGGTCATAATGGCCAACATTTTAGAGGCGTAAATCAATTTTATCCAACGGTACCCCATCCCCCGGGCTACGGCGGACCACCTATAATTTAGATCCGCGCGTCAAGTTGCTAACAATATCGCTCTAGATTCGTAGCGTTGAAGCCGGAACAACCGGCAACAGAGCCATCGCCTCCGGGGGCCGGCATGCCGGCCGCACTCTGTTGGCTTCCGTTGTCGTGGTGTCCGTCGTCGCCGTCGCCGTCGCCGCGCCGCGCCGCTAGGAGTGGGCTAGTCGAATTCGCACAAGCGTTTGGATTCACGTTACTTGCGGCAGAGTCGGCGATAGCATTCTACTTGGCTCGCTTGGCCATCACGACGGCCGGGGGGATGTATGCTCACCAATAATAATAATAGGTTATGCATTTATTGCTTTTTTTTTTTTTTTCAAATGAGCGTTCATGATTGCGCAAGTACATAGCAGTGTGACTCATTATAAACCCTCTGGCAAGCATCATACACAAGGATAGGCAGCGGAGGCTCGGTTATCATGGCCGTGAAGCACGGAACAGTGATTACGCGGTTTTGAAAAGATCCAAACTCTGCCAATCGCTCCCGGTCTACTTAAGAAGCGGTCGCCCGATGGCTCTGTTCGTTGAGATCTTGCTCTAACCCGTCTTCCGACTGCGTTGAGAAAACAGAACAGCACCTCTTTATTTCGCACGCGGCGAATTTTCTGGTGATCATCACTTGCCTTCTGCCCTGGGTGCATCTTTAATGGGCTCCCTATTCAGGAAGACGGTCCGGTGGATTGAAAACATGGTACAAATACTCGGAGCAATTGGCGAGGTTCGCATCCCCCATACGAAGCGACCCATTCCAATCTTCCTAATGATCAGACCGTCCCGGCGACGGCGGTAGGAGCCTACCTCAGGGAAAAACGAAGGCCTACGGTCGAGTTTACGTATTATTGCCCCGACACTGCCGCCCACTGGTATACACAGGGATCGGCTGCAATCCTCCACTTTAAGTGTTCCGACGTCCCTCGCCTCATGCGCGAAAGCTTCTTCCGGGATAGCGCAAACGTCGTAAACCAAGATGGATGCATTGATGAGCCCGGCTCGGAGTTCGATTGCCGAACAGATACCAAGGAGTGGATCGCAACCAGGCATTACGGAATTGACGATCGGCAACGATACCGATAACCGCGCCATCCCACGAGATTTTACACCCGTTTGACCCCAACCTGTTGTCTACGGATAGAATCTATTCGGCGATAGTAGGCAACTGTAAACAAAAGACCAAGGGTATGGAGACCCATGAGTACTTCGTAGGTAGTCCGTACAGATGTGGCACATACTTAATTACGGACGTAAAGGGTTCACTTCCGGCCAACACAAAGTGCTGATTGGGGCTCAAAAGCGCTTAATTATCGACCCACCGGCAAAAAACCAGTGCTGTACAGTCTGTAGGTGAAGCTACATATATTTATAGATCAAAACATCGCATCTGATTGCCTCGTTGCCACTTGGCAGTGGCTATATACGTATCAATACATGCCAATTTGGGGGCCAAACCCATCGAATGCTGTAGAGCATGCCGGGACTCGACAGGAATACGCAGCGTGTACTGTAACTCGAGGAGCCTCAGGCCCTCAGCACTAGTCAAGTAGGGACTCCCGATGCGACCTGGTACCAAAGTACGTGGTATCTAGGTAGCAGGTAATCTAAGGCCCAAGCAGTCCGTTGCCTCCACTTAGCATTCGAAAAGATTGTAATTATGTATGTATTTATGCCAAGACGATGAACAGGCGCAGAGAAAAGCATTGGTTAGCTGCCCACCGTCGACTAGCAATTCATATGGCGTCAACAGGAAGCAATCCGGGTTGGAGACCACCCGTCCTGCAGCGCCTGAGGCATCGAGTATGCTGTCTACCTATCATGTTCGCTGTCGACGTGGACATCTGGTGTCTCAGCCCATCCACTCCTACAGGCTACATACAACTTATCCAGCTGATAAGTTAGTGTAGGATGAGCTGCATGCATCCTTTTACAACCCTACGGGCAACCCTACGGGCGTGCCTACGACAGCCTGCCTACCTGTTGGAGGCAGGGGGCTCACTGTACTAGTTTGATTGGCTCCAGCCAGCGACTCGATGCCGACGCGCATGAAAAGGCGTCGATGCTGTGCGCCACAATGCTATTGTCGCGGGGTCGGCGGTCTGCTGATAGGGTGTACGGAACATCATGTATGTATATGAGCCAGGGAGCTGCCTCCAGAAAGCTTCGCGATCCCGAGATCTCAAAAGCTGCAAATGAGCTCCTACTGTAGCAACATCGGACTTCACCCCCTTGGAAAACCATACCCGGCGCGCTATCTTGCGAAGGTTTCTTGCGAAGGTTAAGATGGTCGTCCTCGGAGCCACCCCGACGCGACGCGACTCTTGGTGGCGGCCTGAGCTGAAAGAATACGGAGAAGTTGGAAATGCCTACGACGGCGATTACGACGGCTTTTCTAGGAACTGGGCGGTTCCTGATTCGTATGTTGACTTGACACCGTCATGTTTGGATTCACCGCTTACGAAGACGTGGGTTTAGGGATCAATCCAGGCCATATCTGACCTGGGTCAATAAGCTATCGAGGTCCGGATGGGTTCATCTACAAGTCCTGGCGGATTTTATGTCCATCGGAACTGTGCCCCAGCGCTGGGAAGAACTAACGCTGGACGGGCCACTGTTGAGCGGTAGCGAGGTGGAAGACAGGAAAGAAAAACGGAGGAAGCGCATCGAGAAAACAAACGTCTGTGTCCTGGACTACTACCCCACGGAGGTGAAAAAAAAGACATTTATTTCTTCCAGTTTATTGAAAGAAAGTCTAGACAATGGCGTTGCGGATAGCAATCTGAAGTTTAGGCTCTATGTGGTAGAGGATCTCTCACGAGACGTAATCGAGATTCTAGGTCATAAATGTAAGTTTGCTATCAAATCACGTTCCCATCTATTTCTTTTGTCTCTGTGTTGGCTCATTGAACTAGCACTCACGAGCCCATCACGATGCTCATTCAAGCATTCGCTAACTTTGTATGCTCTGCCGTAGTTAAGGTTGAGCCAGACTTTTTCAGGGTACAAGTCGCAGACTTCGCCTGGTACAATGTCCGCGACCGATGGCGGAACCCACCGTTGCTTGACATCACGAGCAAAAGTCAGAACTGGATGCAGTTGAGATACGTTACTGCTCGATATTTCGATTCCAGCAAGGGCTACCAAACCAGCTTTAAGCAGGCATGCGATGAGGCAGCCGAGTTTAATGTTCTCAGGCGGGTAGATAACGACTTAAGCAACAAATCGGTCTGGGACAACCCGAAAGCAATCATGGGCTTGACAAGATCGAGAGCTGCATTGTGGCTACAGCCGGAGGCCAATCGACAGGGACCCCCTATAGGCAAGTTATCATTTGCGAATCCAGTGTACGACATGTTGTTCTGATGCAATATAGGTATATTGCTGTTAGACCCAACTGTGAAAGAAGGGGTTCCGTTATGGCGTGGCCGCCGTACGCTATGGCCGATGCCCTCATATGAGGCTGTAAACACTGAATCCCCCCCTCAGCAAGGCAATTTCTTCGAGGATTTCGTCTTCTGGGCTCAGCAAACGAACCTTTATCCGAATTTCAACACCGAGGACACCCCGAAGGCGCTTATCCCGATGCAGGTTTTGCTACACCTTGTCGGGTCTGAATGGCTAACGATGTCGGATTACATCAAAACGAGGATAACCCAACTAGACTGGGAAATCATGAAGCCAGAATTCTTCGGACTCGGTAAAGAGGGAGTCACCAAGATGCTACAGAAACTACACATGTGGAGACGACTCGTGCCTCTTTATCGCGAGATGGTCGGCGAGGCGATTCGCCATGTCGACCAATTTTCCCCGCGAATCCAGCGGTGTACGGCTGCCTCCGGGACAAGCCCGACAACAGAGATGCCACATATGGAAAATGAAACCCAACCGAGTTCGATCGAAAGCTATCGGCAGGATTACTCACTGGTCCTATCCCAGCTAGAAGAGTACCAACGCCGCGTCGACCAACTCACGTCCGTCGTCACGGCCATTATCTCGATCGAGAACTCACAGCGCAGCCTTCAGGACAACCAAAATATCGGCCGTCTCACGTGGTTGGCGACCATCTTCATTCCCTTGAGTCTGATCGCCGGTGTTCTTTCCATACAACCCGACATAAGGCAGATTGATCGTTATACTTTTACCGTGTATTTCGCAACATCGCTACCTTTGGCTTTTGTGATAGCCATAGTCGGATCGGCCGTTTCGAGAAATCGGTCGCCGGACCAAAAAGCCCAGGTTGGTTTCATACATTCCGTATGGAATTCTTGGGCCCATTCAAAGAATTCTTAGGGGTTTCACTTAACTTCACTTCTTGCGATGGTTTGAGATTATCCTTTTCTAATAGTAGACTCAGGGGGTAAGGATGGAATATATTGATGAAAAGATCCCAACTTAGATACTTATATGAATACACTCGGGTAGGGAAAGGGGCCGCACGGGTTAGAATTGAATGATGAGTCTTGTTGGAAACACGTCATGTATACCGGTATGATGTACACTTATGATAGAATCACAATAGACTTCGCGATTTATCTAGAGTATAGTGCTTGCTCGACTTCCATATAGTCAACCATATCTGTCACTAGATATTTAACTGCCATGCCATACCTACTCGTTGCCAACCCTGCAAAACCCTGACTACAATGGCATTCCAGTCGAAAAACAAGAAGTCTTTACTCAGCAACATAGATATCCCCATACTGATTCTTTCGCGGGCCAACAACAAAGAGGAACGCCTAGTTGTCCTCCACGATTCCGCTCAGTTTGAACCTAGCCGGCCATGAGCTCTTCAGACCAAAGAGCGCCGTCATCAGTACGCGAGAGAGAACCCTCTTCGAGGAATCAAGCACTGTAAAATCTTTCTCCAATGACTCAACGAAAAGCGGCCAACACTCGCCCGCCCCGGCTCTCGAATATCGCGTTTGCCACAGAAGGTACGGCATCCATAGTGGCCGAGCCAGGCGTACGCTGATGAGACTAGTAACCCTGAACAACCAATGGAAGAGAAATAGCAGTGCCGCAGCAAAGAACTTCCCCTCCGGAATGATTCTGCGCAGGAATGGCACAAGGGGCCCGTCGATAAAAGCTTTATACTTGCTTCCTCGGGGGAAAACCGGTTTCAATGCTGTCACGATGCTGCAGACCAGTTGATAGGCTGTATAAGCCAGCAGATGCATCGCAGTTGCCCGGATGAGTTGCCAGACTAGAGCCATCTTAGGGTCGGTGAACCGCCACCCTTGCAAGCCGAGCCTCTCGGCCTTCGCCATGTATAAGATCTTGAGGAGCCAGAAGAACACCAAGACCTGGAACTGAAGCACAATAGGCACGCCGTATTCGAACCATAACGTTCTAGCACCTTGGGTATCGTCGTGGCCTGGCGTGGGGAGGACTAAGTGTGAAAGAAGGCCAGGGATGAAATTTACCGGTATGGAGAAAAAGAAGTATAGGCTGGGACCAAGGATTCGCTCCACGAAAGGCTGGATTAAGTCATTGCCTGATGCTAATAGTAACATGACTAGGTAGTCGAGTGCTAGGATGAGCATGCCCTGGAGAGAATTGCGTATGGCCTCCCGACGGTGCGTCGAATCCTGAAGCCATATAAAATCGCCATCGTCGTCTCGCATCGGCTCGCCGTCGGCGTCAACCTCGCCCCAGTCAAAACGCTTGATTAGAAGTCTCGCAAGCCAGTCCTCGAACTCGGCTGTGAATCTCTGGAATATTTTTGTTGCGAGGCCCCCGACGATTTCGAAGCCGAGCGTGCTTAATACTGCCGCTCCTACGGTTAGGAGAACCCTGCCAACGACACGTCCTACCCACAGTATATAGGGATAGCCACTCCCGAAAAGCCAACCACTGTGAATGCCGTCATGGATAGTTACTGTCAGCGCGAGAAGCGCGCCGCAGTACGAGGTCTCAGTAAGGTTGAATGGAAACGGCGCGGGCCTGACCTCGTCCGTCACATAATCTAACGTGTAGCCACATGTGCGGAATGGTATGATGTTTTCTCTCCGGTGCACGATGATATTATACCAGAAGCGCCACTTGTATAGGTATCTGGCTAAGTCTTCGGGTGGCGAGGGGTCGTCGTCATCGTCATCTTGTTCCACTTCATCTAAATCCGGGACTCTAATGTTTCTGGGCGCATTCTCATCAGCCATTTTGACAATCGGTTCCGAACCAAGGACCAGGGTGGGCGCGGCTTGGGTATACGTTGGAACATCGTGGCTAAATTTTCATGGGATCTCCGTTCCTGATTTTTATGGTAGTCGATTGGGACTGTAACAAAAAGGTTACTGCCCGACAATGGCTCCCCAAGGAATGCCCGCATTTGGAAAATCGAAATAAAGGATTGAACTCCGGGTCTTTCTGCATCAGACTCAGAGAGCATGATACTCTGGCAACTGTGCACAATTCGTCCCGATCCATTGTGATGATGTAAATACCCATCAGGGAGATCTCATCGGTTGCATGCCGGTGATGAGCATTAATTGATATATAGAAGCCCATAGTACTAGATGGGGGTTCAGGACCGAAATGTGCATGCACACCAATTTGCTTTGTTCACTGCCTTTACTGAAGTTTCATGATAACGTATTGTCTTCCTTTATGTTATTGCGCCCATATTAGTCCATGAAGCCACGCTCTTACCCAGGGCTTACGAGCTTGTTCCATATCGGTCGGTCGGTGTCTCTTCCTGGTGTGAATTCGACATATTTTTATGCAGCTCTTGCGGCTTCTCTTGACTTGATCCTGGGTTGTGCCTCTCAACGGCATGTGAAGTATGCTCACCTGCTCGAGCCTTATTGCTTTATATGTTGCTGTCCATATAGGGAGCGCCCACGCCGAGTCTTGCAATACGGCGGGCTCAAGGTGATGACTACACGCGATAAAACGACGGCATGCGATGCGATTGAGTTGGGGCCAATTGAGAAAGAGGAGACAAGGGACTCAGAGAGTTGCTGGTAACGCATACATATTACATATGAGAAAGTAGGAGTGTAGCCGTAGGTTGTGGTAGTAGACTTGGTCGCGAGGAGTAATTCGGACTCCCCATGGCATTGGCTGCGACGGAGTCCTCCGAGGAAAGCTCTCCGGGATAAACTACCTGGCGGAGGTAAAACGCTGAATTCCGCACCTAGATAGGTAATATCCAAGACGCGTTATTCCCAAAAGAGCAGGTAGCCAGGCAAGCAATGCCATAGGTATTATATCCGCTGTCCCTGCTGTCTCTGCCGGTCGCATACCAGCGGCTTTCGGCGGGCAATTACTTAATCAATACGTGATGATGTCGTGACCAGAGTCTTTCTCCCCGTCATGCGATCTTGTTGGTTATTAGGGCGCTAAGACCTGGCTGAACCCTTGATGACTTTTCTGCGATTCTCTCCTCGGTGACTTCTCTCGACGCTGTCATAAGCCCCCCCTACGAAAACGAAGTAATGTCGGTCTCTACAAGCGGCACAAATAGTGCCTCGAATTCGGCGACCTCTGCCCTCCCTCATGTCCTCCCGCGCCCCGCCACCGCCCTCTCGGCGATGGAGCTCATCGGAAATACCCCCCTGGTGCTCCTGAACAAGATCCCCCAATCCCTTGGTATTGAATGCCAGGTCTACGCAAAAGTCGAGCTCTTCAGCGCCGGGGGTAGCGTGAAAGACCGAATTGCTCTGCGCATGGTTGAAGCTGCGGAGCGGAGCGGGCGCATCAAGCCCGGCGATACTCTGATCGAACCCACAAGTGGCAATACGGGCATTGGCCTGGCTCTTGTAGGTGCTGTGAAGGGATACAAGACTATTATTACGCTTCCCGAGAAGATGTCAGCAGAGAAGGTCTCGGTCCTCAAAGCCCTCGGTGCCACCATCATCCGCACTCCCACCCAGGCTGCCTGGGACGCCCCAGAGAGCCATATCGGGGTCGCCCGGCGCCTCGTCAAAGAGCTCCCCAACGCTCACATCCTCGACCAATACTCTAATGAAAACAACCCCCTCGCTCACGAGTTCGGCACTGCTGAGGAGATCTGGGCGCAGACTGCTGGCAAGATTACCTGCATCGTCGCTGGTGCAGGAACTGGCGGTACTATCACGGGTCTGGCTAATGGTCTGCGAAAACACAACAAGGATATCAAAGTCGTGGCCGCCGACCCTCATGGAAGTATCCTTGCACTACCTGAATCCCTGAACGAGGAGCACCGGGATGAATCATACAAAGTTGAGGGCATCGGCTATGACTTCATTCCAGATGTCTTAGATCAGCACAAGGTCGACAAGTGGTACAAGACGGATGATAAAGAATCCTTTCAGCTCGCCCGGCGGCTCATATCGGAGGAAGGCCTACTAGTTGGCGGGAGCTCGGGGAGTGCCATGGCTGCCATGGTAAGAGCGGTCAAGGAACTCGGTCTTGGCAAGGATGATGTCGTCGTTGTCATACTACCAGACAGCATCCGCAGCTACCTAAGCAAATTCGCGGATGACGATTGGCTTGCCGCCAACGATCTATTGTCGCCCGCAAACGCCGCGCCGAGGCCTTCTGCCGCCGAGAATGGCCATGGAGCCGTCCCCGTTACAAAGAAATCCGACGACCCCTACGCGGGTGCTACAGTCCGCTCTCTACGTCTGAAGCCCGTAACATCGGTTCTATCAAAGACGTCTTGTGCTGAGGCCATAGAGACGATGCGGGACCGTGGCTTTGATCAACTGCCAGTTCTGTCCGGCCCCGGCGGTAAGCTCGTCGGTCTCGTTACCCTCGGAAACCTGTTGAGTTATATCTCACGGGGCCGAGCCACAGGTCAAAGCCCTGTTAGCTCCGTCATGTTTAACTTCAGCAAGTTGGATGAGGTGGTAACAGACCCTCGTGAAGGCAAGGGCGCTAAGAGGCGCAAGTTCGTCGAGATCACTCTCAACACACCGCTCGCAGAGCTAAGTAATTTCTTCGAATGGAACAGCGCCGCCGTTGTGACAGAACCCGGCGAGAAAGACGGCAAGACCCTCAGCAAGCCAATTGCGGTTATCACGAAAGTCGATCTGCTTACTTGGATGGTCAAGCAGGTCAAGACATAAAGCACTCTATCGTGTCGTCTGGGCTGCATAACACTTCCACTTTCCTTTTCGTAGCTATGTTCTCCGTGGCAGACGGCTGAGTTGGGCGTTTCGGATACGATGACAGCGCATTTGAGATTCGGAGTTCAAGATGGGTGGCATGGGTTTATCATTTAGATGGGGGCCTTGGAGGTTCTGGATGCATCAACTAGCGGTTCTAGATGGGCTGGCTGGCGGGCTCGTGGCATGCAGACTCAACCTCTGCGAACAGATCGGGTCATCACTGTAGACATGGAAATACGCATACCTCATTTAGACGTTCTAACAATCCTGCTGCTAGTTTGACTTGCCTCTTTTCCACGGGCGCCGTTCCAGACTTCAGTACCTATGACCTGGACGCATAGAATCCTCGCTCATAACACACCATGCCCGTGTTAGGTATCGTCGTAACCATGACTGTTCATTAGATATTATCGTGAATACAAGGGCTCCGTCGCGCAACCTCAAATCCGGCTGGCGATCCAATCCCACCACTTGTCAACATTCCCCTCCAAAACACTGCCACCAATAACATCAACCTCGATATCAAATTCTCTCATCTGGCCAAATGTAAACTTTTCCGATCCGTACTGGCCCAGCCAACTGTCCTGCTCTTCCGACCCGATATCGTCCACGCCGACCCCGGAGTCGAGCAGCCCGATACTACGTGACTGTCGTATCCGGCCCAGCTCGGCCTCGAGATTGCTACGAACCAGCGACGCCGGCAGCGCGGTGAACAGATCCAGCTTGTTTGCGGCGACGAGGACATTCACGGCGGTCGGCGACCGCGAGGAGCGGCTGGCACCCGTACGCTTTTGCAGGGCGAGCAGCACGTCGTACAGGTACGCGGCGGCGTCAGCGAGCGAGTCGTCCAGCGTCGCGGCGTCGACCACGAACATGACGCCCCGCAGCGTAGCCGGGTCGCCTAACACCGCCTGGCTACCGCCTGTTTTCCCGCCCTTACCGCTCCCGCCGAGTTGCGCCATGGCGGCGCCCCGAAGCTTCCCGTGGCCCGGAGTGTCGACGAGGTGGAACTTCTTGTGCGAGCCCGGGGCGTCGTCACGCGCAGCCTCGCGGAAGGTCGAGGCGCCTGCGTCCGAGGACACGGTCAGCTCCACGGCGTGCGGTGCTTGCGAGGTGTGGGTCTCGATGGCTGCGTCGCCGCGCTCGAGGAGGGTCAGGAGGGCCGTCTTGCCTCCGCCTGAAGGGCCGGCTAGGAGGATGGTGGGGAGGTTCGTGTAGGGCGTTGCGCGCGTGATTAGGAGGTGGAGGAGCACCGGAGCTAGGAATACTATCAAGAGCCCGATGACGATTACGGGTGGTGACGGCCTTAGGAGGTATTCTAGGGCTTGTTTTATGTCGTCCATTGTTGGGGTTGTGGACGGCATGTTGGCTTTTCTTGCGGCGCAGGATTGGCGCGCTGGATTTTTATGTGTCTTGGTCTATGGATGAAGAGCTTGGGTGGCAGCTCATCGTCCTTGGTTTTGGCGGTGAATTGTCTACCTGGGTAGGTAGTATGTAGGTCGGCGACCCGGGTTGAGGAAAGACAATGTGGGTGAATTGAGGTAGGTATGTTGACGAGCTGCGACGAAGCTGTAAAAGTGACGTGGTTCTCCCCGATAACTACCTACCTTACCTACCTAACTCTGGTGCGGGTACTTCATACTTATACTACGTACTATGCACATAACGAGCCTGAGTCTTGGCAACGCCCCTGTGTTTTAACTCCGCCGGCCACTCATCACCTTGCGATCTCAATCTCTCACGACGTGATGTCGAGTTCTGTAGGAACGGGCTTAGTACCGACATTCTATTGCAATTTAATCATCAGGCTGTTACGATAACAATTGTATGCTCATTCACCATGAACAAAATCGGATCCTGTGCGCGACGAGATTATTCAAGATAGTCAAGTCTCTATTTGAGCCGGCTATTTTGTCTCAAGATCATAACGAACAATCAAACTATAACTATATTTTCCTCGGCCGCTTCTAAAAACCAGTCAGAGGCCTGATAATCAAGGACCGTTGAAAACTCGACTTCTAAATACCCGACACGTTCAAACACCTTGTACTCTCCCGCCAGCGATTTCAAATACGGCTCGTGATTGCGGATGTCTTCGGGGAGATGTCTGAGTAACTGCATGATAAGTATGACCTTGGCCGGAATTTTTTCGTTCCTTGACGATATATGCTCTATGGGGTTTGGAAAGAGACCATGTCCTAATACTGTCACTGCACTCAAGGTTAGGCCTTCAGGCGTGACGGAAAGCGGTCGCAGGGACTCCGACTGATAGGCCCCAACATTGAAGAATCGCACGAACGATGGCATCCTGCAACCCTCTCTAGGGGGGAGTCCTTTGTTCTTGTGTCCGAACCAAATGTCATGCCATCCCGGACAGTCTCCGCCGCCGTCACCACTCACTAGGGTCCTGAACGTGACGACCTTGCCCGTCATGTATATCGCACCGGGAGATGGCGAAACATGATATTGAATATCTTCAAGGATGCTTTGTTCTCCTCCTTCGCTGTCGAAACCAAGCGGATCGTGTGTCGTTCTATCGCTGCATATGACATAAGCCCTTTTTAATAAGCACTGGACGGGAATCGCAAGTTCATTGAGCTCAGCACCGGTGAGGCATTCCCATCCCGTCCATGACCAGCTTGGAAAGTCCGGACGCCGAAGCACGATATCGCGGGGACTCCACCAGCAAAGGCCACGCAAAAACCCAACCATATTTGCTTCCGATCTCGAGACTTCGTTGTCCAAGCCACTCGTGAGAATAGGGATACCTCCGCAGTGGAAAGTTGGAACATCCCGCTTCTCCAATGCGTTGAAGATACCTCGGAAGCCATTCAGAATGTCGGAAGAAAAACTTAGGGATCGTTGGCTGTAATTTCTAAGATAGTAGTTCACCAGCATTGTACCCGCGGCGCCAGGATTTTGCCATGAACCGGTTCCATGCATGCTAGGTGCAGTGCCAGGGCCGCTCCCACATTCATGTGTTAGTGTCTGGCACAGCGTTTCTGTACACGCGTGGACCTGGCATTCGAAATAGACCTGATTGTTAGTGAAGAAGAGCCGGCGCCTCGCGAGAGCACCCTCCTGATATGTCCAAGCTCGCTTTGACCATCTCGACTGACGTATATCGTTAATCGGGTACGAGAGTAGCGATGCCAGCGTGGTTGACTTGAGTGCAATGCGCGGCTGGGTGTTTCTAGGCCGGCTAACGCCTGGCAACCCAAAAGAAGGATCGGCGGCGGCCACGTCAACTAGAACTACTTCCGCCCCACGATAGATTTCGTCCATTCTCGCAATTTCCTTGGCCTTTTCATCGCCGCCGTGCTGGTTGATACAGTATCTATCCACCCAAAGATAGCCATACTGAAGCGCTAGGGAAACCTTGATAGCATCTTCGATCGTTGCAGGCAATTTGGCCGGAAGCGAATAAGGAGCACTCGGCTCGTCGTCGGAAGCAGACGACTTGCCCCACACGTAACTCAGGGCAACGTACGGGACATGCTCTTTTAACGATATAATATTGCGTTGCTTGCAGTCGATAACATTGCGTGGGAAGAACTGCTTGTCGGAGCATTCAGAGTGAGATGCCTCGCAGCTTTTAATCCAACCACGGAGCAAGTCGTAATCGACGCGGTCAGGCTCGATCAGCCTCCCCACCGAATTGCGTGGATCGACAGTGCAGAACGGGTACCCGCCTGCGTAATGCGGCCCCCCGGGCATGGATGCTAAGCATTTTTAGACCGAGCAAAATGATGTCAATGTGTAGCTATTCACACTAACTATCTTCAGCAGCGACGACGAGCTGCCCATGTGAGAAGGGCCTCGCCCAATAGGGGTCGGGAAACGAATGATATGCTTTCCTATCAACATCAACATTCTTGAAGACAAGCGGGCGGGATGCACCGGGACCACTTGGCGGACTCGCGCTTTTGAAGAACTGGCATAGGTCGCACCACGTCGTGAAAGACCCCAAATCGGTATCACCTAGACGGACGTAGATCTCGCGGTCAACGCCGGCCTGCTGCTGTTTGTGACTCAGTAACTCGTCGACATCGATATCCACACACCGTTGGCAGAGGCGGGCAGCAGGTATTTCCCCTTTCGTTTTCGATGCATCTTCGCGAGGATTGGCATGAGCAACAACCGAGCTCTGTGAAGGTTCGACCCTAGATTCTTGAGGCATTCCAGAAACTTGACGGTAGTAAACGTTCTGGCTAATGTGTTCCTAGGCTGAGGTTTTCTCTAAATAGAAATCTACTCAGTAGATGAGGGCTACCCCTTTTGCTTTATATAGACGGGAAGTTTGTGTTCCTGATCTCCAGACTCCCATATACAAGCCGGACAGCATTTCAGGTTGGCTCGTGTTACTTTCACCGGCCCGAAGGGTAGGGCATGATTGCATGCAATATATTATATCGGCCCTTCATGTTGACTTTGAGGTGCGGTCGAGTACATGATTGGGGGTGCCCGAAGGTACTGAGTAGGTCTGATGCTCTGCTGGTGCCGAATGATAAGGAGTTAGGTATACCTAACCCGCCATACGATGATATTCCATCTTCTTGCTACACGTCCCTACCGCCCCAGCAATTCTCACATAGTAAGAGTCAGTACTATCTTATTGGCGCTATTGACCTTCCCACATTAGCGCTCTGTCGTCAAGTCGTTACGTTGGCAAATAATATTCCATACCGAGCATGGTTGAACAATTGCGTTGGAGTAGTGGAGTATTTGGGAAAGTCAACGTAGACTACTTGTTATTAATGGTAATACATTAAGGTACCTAGGTAGTTATACAGCTCGTCTTAACTCCTTTCTTGACTCCTTTCTTCCCCGGAAGCGCACTGCTAGGTAATCCCGGATTCGCTGCCCGGTGATGCCCTGAGGAGAAAGTTTTGAAAGCGGTATTGTACTATATTTTCCCGGCCGCCCGGGCCTGGGGCAGACTAATACTGAGTAATTCTCGGTCCCTGAAGAAATGACGACGCCGTTGGGAAGTTGGTTATTAGTTACCTGTTAGCGCGTTTCTTATCCAGTGGGCCTTCTGCCTAGCCAAGGTCGCAGTGCACTAACAAATCCCTAAAATTGGCCGAATGTGATGGCGATCCCACTGACTCTAGGGTGCTTGAGTTTGCAGGACAATGCCTACCGCCGTCATTGTGAAAGTCCTATGTGATGGGTCAATGCCGCCAACATCGAGATATGCATTTACACGTCATCTACGTCCCGTACCTAGGCGAACACAATGTGCTGCAGGTACGGAGCAGATCACTACTGCCGAATAGTTACTTCCAGCTGACGGACGGCTGCACCGGATCAAAACTCGCACCACCCATCAGCCGTCCAATGGGGTAAGGTACGAAGTACCTACCTAGCATACACTGTGTACGCGGCACCGACCGCAGTGCGTGCCTCTTTACGCGTGGCAACGTGCTAGATAGGTAGCCCGCTGTGGCTGTGTCCCGGGGGTACCGTTCACTGTGCGGATTCACACTTGTCTCCTAGGTAAGATAACGCATCTGCACTGGGCACGGCAGCACTGCCTGCGTTTTCTAAGCAAAGCATTGACGAGCCTCCATCAAAGCCCTTTCTTACACGCTTCCGCTTCCGCTTCTCTTCTCGTCCCTTCTCTTCTCGCTTACTGAACACCTCGTTTTCTAGACCGGGTCTTCGAATTCGTTGTAATTGTTTGTTTCCCTTCCCCATCGTTCTTCGATCTGCTCATCGGCGCTGAGTCCTGCCGCGTCAGCACCCAAACCCCGTGGTAACCCAGCTCGCCCACGAAGTCGTGTACATTATCGACGCTCCCTGGCACATCCCATACGGAATACACCGCCCGCCTAATCTTGCACCTGTTCCTTTCGATTGTATAATCCTACGCTGGGCTAATTAATTGTACGCCAAGCACGGCTCGACATGCTCATTGACGACTGCCAATAACGAGACAGCCCGCTACAATCCGACCTGATTGAATCCAGGCTTACGCGCGTCCACCGCTCGCGAACATCCCCATGTCCCCGGGCGCCTTACTCAACGGCACTGCTGCCGCTGGTTCCGCTCCTGCGCAACCGGCCGCAAAGGCCAGTGCTGTGATTCCGAAGCTCAACTCCCAAGATATGGAGATGGGCGACCTTCCAGGAGGCGATGCGGCTCCTGCCCAGCCTGATATTATGGCCCTTGCCCGAGTCGGCGACATACCCGGCATGGAGAAGCTATTTGAGTCTTCAGAATATGATGCCACTTATACCGACGATGAAGGCATAACGCCTCTCCATGTATGCGACTCCCACGCTCCTCCATTCTATCTTACGACCTTTGTTGCTGACTCGGCTTGTCCAGTGGGCTGCCATTAATAACCAATACGCCATGTGCAAATTTCTGATCGACAAGGGTGCCGACATCAACAGAAAGGGAGGGCATTCCGTTGCAACGCCACTCCAATGGGCCGCTCAGTTTTCTCACTATTACACCGTGGACTTGCTCCTCCAACATGGCGCTGACCCCCTCATCACCGATACGCAGGGCTACAATACCCTCCACATATCCACCTTCGGTGGTAGCGTACTGCTGGTGACTTTGCTATTGCACCAAGGCATACCAGTTGATGTCGCCGACGCGCAAGGATATACAAGTTTAATGTGGGCTGGGTATAAAGGTTTCCCACAATGCGTCGATCTATACCTACGATGGGGCGCGAGCGTACACGCGACTGACGAGCAGGGGTTCACAGCATTGCATTGGGCCTTGGTCAAAGGGTCAGTACCGTGCATTGTCAACCTTCTGGAATATGGCGCGGATCGCTTCGCCAAAACGAACACCGGCAAAACGCCGGCGATAATAGCAAGGGACTTGAACACCCTTGGCGCATGGCATCGCGCATTGAGGGAATGTGGTTATGACGAGGACGGGCATGCCGTGGTACCCTGGTGGCCGGGCTCATCGTACTTCCTCAAAGACAAACGAGCCTTCACGAGCAAACTTTTGTTCTTTTTGCCAACAGTGATGATCTGGACGGAGTTGATGATTATTTCCCGTTTGCCGATATTCCTGTCCGCGTTTATCGCATTGTTTGTCGTGTTCGGGTTTCAATGGGTCATAAACCAAGTTCTGGAATATGCACCCCCAAATATGAGGCCCCTCGTTAAAACGGTGTGTTTCCCCTCGCATTCGGTCGAAAGCCCTGTGGCAATGCTAATTCCAATTTGATTTCAGCCATGGCTGGCAGGGATATTTTCTGGGTCCTTGTTCCTATGTGGTGTTCAATGGCTGCTGGTTGTGGCCCCTGGTACAGTGAACCTCTCTTCTCGTACGCATCATGTGATTAACATATAACAGCAACATACCCTCGCCATCCTCTCATCAACTTGCTTTTCCTAGTAGTCTATGGATTCACCGTGTACTTCTACGCAGCCTCTATGACGTTCGACCCCGGTTTCGTCCCCAAGCTCAATGGCATTGCTGAACAAAAGGCTACGATTGACGAACTGCTAAGACTATGGAAGTATGATGAATCGAACTTCTGTGTGACTTGTATGATTCGTACACCCCTTCGAAGCAAACATTGCCGGCAATGCCAGCGTTGTGTCGCCAAGCACGATCAGTAAGTGTTGTATAAGCCTGGTTTATCATGCTAAATTAACGCCTTGTCAGTCACTGCCCTTGGATTAACAATTGCGTTGGCGCCAATAACCATCGCCATTTCTTCATCTATCTTATCAACCTAGTAGCTTCTGTCGTTACTTTGGACTGGTTGATGTACCACTACTTCTCGGAGATGACCACCTCGGGGTCGCCTGAATGCCTGGTCTTGTCTGAATCACTCTGTAAAATCGTTAACGCTGATCCGTATTTGGTATCGCTGGGCATTTGGGCGAATTTGCAGCTTACCTGGATTGGTATGCTCATTTTTGTTCAATTTGTCCAGGTTGCTCAAGCCATGACTACCTTTGAAAACAAGTTCGGAATTCAAGACGGAAGCTTTGCCTTTCGCTCGGCTTTCACCAGCACAGGTATACCGCTGGATCCGAGTCATCCAGACGCTGGGATGTCGTCAACCACGGCAAGCGGGCCACTTGGTGCACGAAAAGGGGAACATGGGCACCATGGACATAAGCATCGTGGTTTCCTGCAGGATTGGGGCCGGCTACTTGGTGTTGACACCTTCATCGAAACCGCCACCGGAAAGAAGAAGCAGAAGAAGAAGAATCCATTTAGTAGAGGTTATATCCAGAACTGCAGAGATTTCTGGTGCGATCCCTCACCCGTATTTGGACGCAGGGAGAATGGTGATGCCATGTTTAACGGAGAGCGGATTAACTACATTGAGACTTATGAGAGCCCAGCCGCCATGCGGATGGGAATGACTGGACGAAAAAGGGGCGAGTATGAGGCGGTCGCTAATGAGGAGGTATAAGCCCAAGCATGTCCAAAAACATCAAGAAGGAGCTGTAGCAGATGCGCAACGCATGATTACCATATTAATGCTGAGACGATTTAGAACCGCTGCTCACGGGCGGGCCTGTGGTGCTGCTTCGCGGCCGGCTGGATTAGACACCAGGTTCGCATTTTACAACTATAAATATAGTGCTGCCGTTCCACTGCGAAACGGCTGGCATTTATCACCGAGGAGCACCTCCCACCAAATCCAGAACTAACAGTCGTGGAACGGCTCTTCTCTTCTCTTCTGCAAGATTAAGTCTCTTAGGGGCTGTCTTGCCTCTTCGACACTATAGGTGTTGATGTCGTGAGTATTGTTAGACCGCAGATCCCCGTGGATGACAGGTAACCAAGGCGACATCTTCACGGCTAGCATAGTGTTCTGATTACGACCGCAATATGATGTGACTTGTTCAACCTTTCCTGCTTTGGTGGCATATATTTAGGTACCCATCCGCGTTCGCCCCCGTCTAATAAATTGTGCCAGGTACCAGTGGTCACTAACACTTAACGAGAGATAGGTACCGCCCCTTTATGTGGCTAGCTACGGCTCATCCCTCACAGTGAACACCACATGAGAAGAATGGCATGACCCGGGTCGTTCCCCCGAAGGCGACGAGGCCAAAACATCTCAAAACGGAAAGGTATCCCCCTTAATGCTGACAATGACATCCCTCTGATCATCTCTCTTACCCTCCAGAATATCCCGACAAGCAAGCCCAGGCACTTGCGGCTCAACGGCGCCATGCGCCCGCTTAGAGTCAGGGCTACTGGCCCCGAAGTCCGTAGCCACCAAGCCGGGGTCGAAAGCGTGGACCTTGACGCCGTCGTCCTTAAACTCGTAGGCGTGGCACGCCGTAAGCATGCCAAGCGCCGCCTTCGAGCACCGATACGCTCTGTATGGCGCGTCGTAGAACTCGTACTTGGGGTCTATCCGCGCCCCGATGGACCCCAGGCTACTCGTAACGTGGATGAGGCGCTTCTCCACCTTGGACCCCTCGCTCGGCTGCGCGAGAAGCAGCGGCCTGAAAGCGTCCGTCATCCTCGACGGCCCGACGACGTTGAGATCGTACAGTGCCTTCATCGTTTCGGCCGAGAGGGGCGACCCTATGCTGAAATTCGCGCCGGCGTTGTTGATGAGCACGTCCACCCTGCCACTGTCCGCCTTGACTTCAGCCACGGCGGCGTCGACGGACTCGGGCGAGGTGATGTCCAGCTGGATCGCTGCGACCGTGCTCCCGTTCGTCGTGGCCAGCCCGGCCGCGACCTCCTTGCCTTTCTGCAGATCCCGGCTGCCGAGGTATACGTGGTACGGCGCACCGCTTGGGATATTCCTTGCCGGCGCTTCTAGCAACGCCTTGATGATTTCAAGGCCGATGCCCCTGTTACCGCCTTTAATGTTCACTCTAGTTAGCTAGGAGTTTTACGACTCGGGGTAATGAAAGAAAGGGTCAATGGGTCAAAACGAACCTGAAATCAAGACGATTGTTTTCTTCGCCATTTTGTCCGTATAAACCGTGTAATAGTAGGTACAGAGAAGCCGCTTTTTCCCAACCTGCTCATGAGATGAGACATCAATCCCCCCAATCGTTCCTTTTTTCCTCTTGTGTTATATACATGGCCATAACGCGGACTTTAAGGAAATAGGTATGCCGTTTCCGTGGCTGACCTGTTGATGGCGGCTTTTACGGCTGGCTGGCTCCGTTATTGGTAAGCATGATATAGTTGTGAACAGGGGGGCTGCGTCGGATTTAAGTGAGCCACCTCGAGCGATTTCCGAAGTCCTGTGTCTGTCTACCCGGAGCCACAAACCGCTGGCTAGGATTTAGAATGCAAATTCTACAAAGTCCGAGTTCGTACGTCGGTCGATCGGGATCTGTGGGCCGACGGGATACGGTCGATCGGTCTTTGGTTCGGGTGTATATTATGGCTGACCGTTATTTTTTTTTTTTTGGGAGGGGGGGGCGTTTGGGTTCATGGAGTTCAGGGAGGTCTAGGGTAGTGGATATGGATAGGTATGTTACTATGCTACGTCCGTATGCTTGTCGGTAATACGGTTAATCCTTTTGGTGTCCCGGTGCGTAATGCTACGCTATATTCGCATCCTAAATTCCGTCGTTTCTGGCTAGGACTTCAGGATAATTCGGAGTCTTGATATGTGCGAATGTATCGGAATGCCCTCGCTATTCTTTCGTTCTGATAACCGCTGGCTGTCCCTCAGGCCTGATGTTTTTTTTCCTACCGGTTGAATTTGTTGGACTATACGTCCAGGTGAACATATATCGATCGGGCCAATGAGTATATTCCTTTCTGTACGTCGGTTGATAGGTCAGGGCCGACAAGGTCGACCGATGTGCAACTCTACCGCGGCGCGGCTGACAGCTTGGTTTTAAGGTGAGTATATGAAAAACGTCCGCCCCCCAAAGAATCCCTTTAGCGAAAGAATATAAAATATACCTAGTGTCTACCGTTGTGATCGAGGTAGAAATAGAAGATCCGTTAGGAACCATGCAACTATGCTGATGGTCAGTCGCCGTTAACAAGAGTTTGAGATCGGATGCTGGGACAGATCACCGCCAAACCCCGGCCTTTCGCCGTGCATCAGCATTGCGGCGATGATCTGGCAAACGACGCGCTTACAGACATGACGAGAAACGTAGGGACGATTGTTGGCAGCGCTGTTATGGCCTTTGAGCTCTCGTGGTCGCACGCTCCTTACAGTTTCCATTGTACGTGATAGCGACCCTAACATGATCTGACTCGATACGAGAAAGCTCGGGTGGCCCTACTGCCGTCATTCCTGGTTGGAGCGAAGAAGTTTAGGGATACAAATCATTCCAGTCCCAAACATCCACGTCTGAGCAAACTGGAGAAGAAAGACGAGGTGACTGGGTGTCCCCAGGGGGAGGAGGGCGTTTGCTCAAGCCGACTATTCACACCGGGCCTTTACAGGACCTACAGGCGGGACTGCGGATCTAAGAAGCCAGACACGCCCTCTGTCCAGTATGAGGCGATATCCGTCGACAGCGGGATTAGCAGAGACAAACGGACGCAAGGCACAAGGAAGTATTCTGCGAAGTCCTCGATGGGATAGGGGGCCCGAGTCCTAGACTGGGGTGCTAGGTCGTGACCCCGTAGAGTGACGAGGCAGCAATCCTATTACAAAGCGGTGTGCACGGCAAGATATAAGCTTGCTCTTTAATGAGGCTCACAAGTTTACTGTAACGTAAGAGAGGTGTCGGTGAGGTATCTATGTATCCTAGCCTCCTGGGGATTCTACCTGCTAACATGTGCCAGTGCCGCCATTCTCGATGTACTTACATGAGGCTGCTCTCAGGGATATCACGGCACTTTCACAAGACCGGATCATTGCAAGCGGCTCATCAGCACAAACACGAAGAGGGAAACATGCAGCCCTCGCAAGGCAGCTCATATCGGGCGTTCACCGCAGGATACTGTAGTCAGTCGGATCTCGGCTGCTTGGAAAAAAAAAAATGCTTCTGGGATACTCCTGATAGGGCGCAAGCATGAAAATTGCTTTTCGGAATTTAGTATACGTATGTAGATGTCGTTTCTCAAGGACTGAATATCACCCACACTTCTACGGAAGCCGGGAGTGCGAGCCCCCATCTTCGGAGTCATTCGGCTGGCAACTATAACCCATGCCTGCATCTCCCAGGCTTTTACCAAGTAGGAGATTTTCATTTGATCGTCAGCCACTCCTCATTCGGCCCATAGCTATCAGGTAAATGGGTGCAGGTGTGCTGACGGCGTGCGATAGCCCCCAACTTTCTGGGGGCGGAGTGCTTCCTCATGATGCACTACATGCGTCTCCCCCGACGAGTCTATCTAGACCGCTTTTGCAAATCCTAGTTAGAATTATGCCTTCGGGCTGGCCGCGGCGTTGCAATGCGCATTCATTTGCATTCAAACGGTTGCATTCAGGCTGTGAGTATGGCAATCGTTACTCCCGGGACGACAAACGCTCAACACAGACAATCAGCTCAAAATCTGATTTGCCGCACATGTCCTCGCCAATTCAACCGTTTGGCACTTAGTTCTAGCGGTCTTCACGACAGAATGTCCGTAGGGTTGACCTGGTCGGGTTGGGGGTGGCTTTCGGAAACAAAAAAGCAAAGATATCAACAATAGAGGTAGTTATTGGAAACGCTAGCAAACAATGACTATGCGAGCTTGCTGGCGATGTAATCTGCCAGGTGACCTCATGGTCTGACGGAAAACTCCTTTTCGACTTATGCTTTGTCTTACACCTAGGTAACTCGAGCCTCAAGATCGAGGAGACGCGGCTTGGGAACACTGGGCTTCCTGCCAAGCAAACGGAGCATGACAGACCTGGTCACCCAGTACATATGACAAACGTATGGAGATGCCACTGCCCGGGTTATGTAATCCAGCGCACACAATTATTATTATTCTCGCCGGATGGCGGACTCGGTCCCGGAAAGCTGCGTGCTGGATGTCAACGCTTGGAGGACTAAACAGGGTACCCTCACCGTTGACCGCCAGAGGATTCAAGGCAAACAGAGCAGGCGGCAAAACTCTGTCGCGTGAGGAGACGTTACGAGTGGCAAATGACCGAAGTGGTATGTGTGCCGTTATAGTCACAGCCTGTGGAAATGCGAGGGTCATTTTGAGAGTAGGATTCTACACTTCCGTCCACACGACGACGACGACGCGTAAGGGCGGATAGAAAACAGAAAAAGTAAATTGCCGTAATAAGACATGTGGCTTATGACGCTGTACAACAGAAGTGCTGGCGTCGCGTCATAGGGTCGTTTGAGTTGACTTGCTGCCACCAAAGGGATATTAATGCCGTCTATTAACTAATGAATGCAACGACGCCATTATGCGTAGGGAGTATGGAGTAGGGAGTAGAGGTGCGTGGTAATATCCGGTACTGAGTACGTACCTATAGTTGCTGAGATGGCGACTGGCTAAACGCTGACCAGCTCATGGCCATATTTGAAACCAACACCGGCGTCTTGCAAAACGCGAGACGGCAGCCGGAGACGTGTGGTTTCGCTGTTGGCAAGCAATATGCTCCATGCAGAACATCGGCCGCCAAGACATTGTACATTGCATCGCACCAGATATGTGCCGTCATTACCATTGGCCTTAGGTCGACGGTGTTTGGCGCCCAGGCAATGATTGGGTCCGTCCTAAAACGGCGGCAGGACATTGCATTGCCTATTCACTCGAAAGACGAGTCAGCCTAGCATAGGGCTGAATTTCATGTCCAGTCCGATTTGAGATTGGCGGCGTTCCAGACTTCCCCAAATCTTCACCTTGAAAGTGAGCGGGTGACAGGGTCGTCGTAGGTGGTGCTCAGTACTATGTGAGTCGAATGGGAACATCTTCATCGCGGAACATAGCATCGGTGGCTACGCAGTAGGTAGAGGAAACGTGGGCTCCCTCTCGAACATGGGTGTTACTCGCGTGGGCGCCTGTGTCCTCCATGGGTACCCGGTACGCAGCAGAGCTACCGTCAGCACTTGGCAGCAGCGTAGTGAATCCTTCGGAACAACAGCAAAGCCTCATTGCTCCAACGATCGCGCAAACACGCGACCTACCCACAACTGTGCGAGTTTATGGCATGCCGTCATTGCCCCGGGCCTTTTTCGCCTTTACACAGCTAGTAGCTTTGGCAGGGGTCGTCGTAGTGCCGGTGAACGGCCACACGACATATCCATTCATGGCATTGATGGCAGTCAGTCGGCGTGAAAAGAGCAGTGACGCAATTGGTTTTGGATGAATAACAACCGTGCCACGCCGAGCACAGATGGCGTCATCGTCGGATACACAAGTGTTTGGGAGACCATCTTCGCCGGATTCTGGCCGGAGCTTGCCTACGCAGTTCTCGGTGAGCGGCGGAGGGAATGGTGCCGGTACGGACGTAGAGGAGTTTGGATTGCGAACGCCCATGGGCAGCCGGTTCATGCTGCACACCTTCATAGAAGAGTATTACGAGTAGATCGGGGTTACCGGGTCACCAGACAACAGCAATACCATGCCGGCAAGCAACTCTTTGAGGCGTCAAGGATGTGGATGTATTGCGTAGAGTCACAGTGGGAAAGTTGCGACGCCAGCAAAGTTGCCAGACCACTGCCAGCAACTTCAAGAACTCGTCAATTGATTGTGCAAAAGATGTGCATTCTGCACATTGTGAATAATTCAGTTCTTGAAGTTGTGCACGATCGTGTATAATACTACTACTAGCACTATCTACTAGTTCACGATAAGACTCGGACGTAAAACTTCTTCTGCCAAGTCAGTGGGATTCCAGCGCATCCACCTCCAATTTTAGGTACCTACACTAGCTATGGGCTCCTTAATTTAGGCACCCGACTCGCTAATCATTGGCAATTGAGGGCCGGTGCAGGTGATCGCGTGGAAGGATTTACGGTGTTTTTCTGGTGACTCAGCTGTAGAAGCAGTAGGGGTAGAAGTGGAATTACTCCATCCCGGGCCATCGTCAGGCACCATCTCTTGTCCACTCCATGCCTCCCATCCCACCCTGTAGGCTCCCTCTTCCCGTGCTGGGTACAGGCATGGTAGGCACAGGATTTTGAATAGACATGGCGGAATACAGCCCCTTCCCATGCGATGTGCTAGGTATGTGCTATGTTCTATGTGCTGCGCAGACCGTGGAGATGTAGGACCTTGCGGCTCTGCGACCCTTGGTGCAGCTACCGATTATCGTGGCTGAGGCAGTGTTGGGCTCGGGATCTGTGCAAGCTTTCTCCATTCGATGGTCGTATCGCCTGTCCTCCACATTCCTCTCCGTCTCCACCAAATCACAGCGCTGCAACGGGTGGCCCCTTGTTGCCAGGCCAGGATACCAGAATACCAGAATACATACCGGAATACCAAGATACCAAGATACCAAGATACTGCCAGTTGTCTGGTGGTCGGATGTTGTCGGGGCAGCAGTACCAGTCGCACACTCGATTCGATGCCACAATGCCTTCGCGACGAACCGCAGCGAACCCTGTCGCGCCAAGCCCTTCGCAGTCCATGTCCAGTCCATGCCGATGATCGTACATCTGTCCAGTGTCCACTGCTCCAAGAGGTGCTGCATGCAGCGATGCAGCGGCAGACGGTTTGTACATCGAGCGCATGTGAGGTGACCTACACTGACGATGGCCGATCTATGGAACCGTGCTGGAAGAGTCGAGTGAGTTTGTGACTCAGCCGGCCGATCTGGGTGCCTAGATCTACACTACGCCGTCGGTTAGACTACTATCTGGTAGGCAAGGGAAGTGGATGAATCTAGATTCACACTTTCGCGATGCCTCTGCGCACAACTATCCATCACTTGTACCTACGCCGCACACAAAGCCGCTGCCTAGGTATGAAAGCTACGAATCTTACTGTCTAGGGCTATCTGTGTTGGCGTTCCAGATCAATCGTCTCCGACGGATGCAATGGAATTTCACCTAATAATCGACATTTTTATCATCACCACGGGATACCGTCCACGACACGACACTTACACATACAATACACCTACGTAGGTGGTGACTGTGGTCTACCTAGGTAGGGCATTTATTCCGTGGTCGTGCGATTTGGTGCCCTGGAGAGGGGCGTGTGTGAATTTCTCAGAGAGGTAGTGTAGATAGATAGTGTACGTATTTCGGCACTACTCCGTAACATTTATTTTTATCTTCTGAAATGTCGAGGCTTTTTATTTTTTTTGGTCCGTGTTGCGCTTCAGCTGCTCGACAGCGACCGTGCCTAACGACCACCCTTCATCCCATTCGTTTCATGTTCTGTTTCCACTCCGGAGTGGGCGGTTGCGAGGCCATCCCATTAGCTGGACTCTCTTAATGATGGGTTGGGGCCGGCGATCCGGCCCTTGTGCGTGTGGTTGATATCGCACCAAAGGACCGCGCCGCAGCGCAGTGCAGCGTAATACTAACTAGGTAACTGTGAGAGCTTGTCTTGCAGCGGGAGGACATGAGAACATGAGAACATGAGAACCTGTGAGAGCATGAGGGCATGAGAGCATGAGGTGAGGGCGTGAGGACCGCCACCGTTATCCTGGGCTGGCCGGCGGCACTGGGATTCCTCCTCCCTGTCTACAGGCTACAGTCACCACATACCTACCTGGGTTAGGTGGATGAGCCTCGCAGCATGGCTGTGGTGTGTGTGGACTGGTGTCTCTTTCAATGCGCCTTTCCTTTTCCGCTCTCTGGCTCCGTACTGCGGCAGAAAAGTGACAAGTGATTCATCGGCACGCTCCCAGGCATCCAAAGCGGCCACCCCCCTCTGCCCCTTTCCCCAAGCACGGGTAAGCTTATTGAGCCCCTGCTATTTCACCTGCTGCGCAAAAAAAAAGTACAAAATTACAGGATGCCCTCGTCGTGTCTGATATTTAATAAGGGATCAGGCCCGCCCCTCCCCTCAGTTCTGCCCAATCCATTCAACACATTCAGCAACCTGTTCCAATATATTACCAAGCACTAGGTGTTCATCCCATATACCTATTCGTGCTCACCCAGCTCGCTTTTGCTCACTTGTCTTTCACAACGCTGAGCGCAGAATATCCGCTCAACCCGCCTGCTTACTACACGGTGGCATCCCCTCCGAGAGTCATTATCAACAACACGATCTACAAACAGCGACAAAGCCGAGATTGCCAGCTATCTACCTTCGAATCGCACTCATACCCAGCTTACTCCTCTCGGCTCCCTCGACTTTCTCGACTCTCTCGACTGCGACCCTTGGTTATACAGCCTAATCCGCCTGACACCCGAACCGGCGATACGACGCCCAACCGCACAATGTGCGTGAACAACATCTACACCGACATCCGGCCGGATGGCCACCACCGCACCTGGTCTGAGATTGACGTTTGCAAGAACGTGCGGGCGGAACTACCTTGCGAGGGACTCAAATCACTGCGCCATCCACCCGGATACAAGCGAACTGAGCCCAGGAGCCCGATAACATACAGCCATGGCCAACTACCGCCAACACCGCCACTATCCTACCACTCAGACCACACATCTGACTCTGAACGCTCGAGCAAGCGACGCCCCAGCACCTATGCCGCCGAACCCAAAGTCATAGACATCAACCGGAGACGCTCCTTGCGACACGACAGGCAAGGCAGCAAGGATCGCGTCTCTTACATGAGCAGCTCACCACTATCACGGACACCACCACTTCACCCGCACGGCATGCCGGCCAGCCCCATTCCCGACGTCTATGATACCTATGAACCCACCTACCGCGATGTTGACAAGCACGAGCGGCCAACATCATCACATGGCCACGCACCGGTTAGTGTTGAGATCATCGACAAGCGGGCTCACGGCCACCGCCGGCAGAGCTCATCGACCAAAACGAGTTCATCACATGGAAGCACTGATGATGGGCGTCGCCAGCGACGGCCCTCCGAGCATCATGACGACCAGTACTGGCAGCGGAAGAAAGAATCCGAGATTGCGCGGCAAAACGAGGCCATCGCGAACCGAACACCAGTCCCACAGACACCGCAAACCCCACGCTACCGACGTGGCTCTGTGGCCGTCGCCTCGATAATGCCGGTGGCGGAACGCATGCGCCTAGAGGAGGAACGGGCGCAGCGGCAGCGTAAGAAGGAGGTCGAGGCACAAGAGCGCGAGATCGAAGCCCAGAAACAACGGCTAAAGGACCGCATGAGCCGACGGCCATACAACTACATCTAATCCACTCGGCCATTCGACAAGGGCACCCTACCACATCAAGCCCCTTCCAACCTATCACTTACAAAAAACCCTTATAAAACACGAAAAAAAAAAGAATCATGCGGCTGTTTACACTGCGATGTCTTACTATACTAGATGGGTGCGCTGACGCGTCGGGACGGGGAACTGGGCCATCAGTGGCAATAATATGTCTGGGTTTGCTTTTATGGGATTACAACTGGCGCATGTATTCAAATGATACCAACGATACCAATCATGTAGACGGGAGGGGGGGAAGCACAGGCTCGCGAAACGTCATTGTATAGAGATCTTTTTTTTTTGTTTGTGTGTTTATATTGGGGGGCGGATGGGTGGTACTGGGAGCTTTGTTTTGTTTTTTCGGTCAATATGAAATGCAAACCATTGGAGCAAATCGTCCTCCCGCTCGGGATAAACAACGCCCATCTTTCTTGTGACATCATGCCCCTCGTTCTGCTGTATGACTTTCCCATTTCGTCGGCCGCGAATCGAATCGGGCCATGGGTTGTGTGTAGGTAGTGTGGGTGCTGGTTTGGGATGCCACGCCAGCGTCGCAGCTGGGGATGACGAGGGAAAAAAAAAAGGCTGAACCCCGCCATGTTCGTCGCGGGGATGTCTCGCTGTCAGACTCGCAAGAGCTTCCCGGCACGCGTTTTGGATGTGACGGGACGTTCCCATTGGGGACGCTGGCTGCCTGGCAGACACGGGGATGTTTGGGAGGTGACTTTTCCGCGCGATTGGAGACGATTATTGGTTTCCGGCACAGCCATGTCATTGTTGCCTGTTTTTGGCCGGAGACCATTGGCTGCGGCGAGATCCAGTGGGGCAGGCGGGGTTGGCCGACATAAGGCGGCATAACTTGCACATACGGTGCACTAAATCGACGGTGATCGAGAATAAGCACACTGGTGCAGCGTGCACTATCTGCCATCCTGGGCACTACTCGATCGCGCTAAGCACATGCACGCACTGTAAGTATTTTATGCAGTGCCCGCTAGTACGTATACGGTATAAGCCTATATACAAGTAGTGTCACTATAACAGGTATTCCGTATATGTTCAATGACTCCTCGCCGCCAGAACTTCCCCTCCCCATCCTCCCATCTACGGTACCTCTTCCGCACACGACATGACGCCGGCAGGCCCATCTCCCTCCCGTCACCGTCCCCGGCTCGACCCCATGTCGGCGGACTGCGTTGCCTTATTTTTATGGGCTGCGCACTGCAGCTATTATAGGCACCAGCTTCTGCCCGCATTGCCCATTCAGCAAATGTACCCACGGCCGCGCTCCAAATCTAGGACTTCGTTTTTCCACTTCTGCTCATCTGATTAGTCTGCTTTGCCTTAATTCTCCCGTCCGTTCTTTGTTGCCACCTCGCCGGTCATCTGACGACGTATAGCCGATCCTTGCTTCCCATCTCCCGTACTTAGATCCGGTGTATACTGACGTAGGTACCCAGGCAGGCTGGTCACTTATTTCGTACATGCCTCGTTGCACGTCATCTTTGCCGAGCTTCTCGTATGATCCGTATCTCTATGCCTAGCCTTGGTGTTTTACTCTTGAACTACTTTGTCTAGTCACGGCACGGGATCCAGACCATGTCTCCGAGAACGGCCAGACCCTCGAAGGAAGGTATTCATGGCCGACTTGGGCCCCTGCTCAGCCTTTCTCCTGTTTCCTCACATGATTGTACTCTCTGCGCAAGATTATCTCCCTCCAAGTCTAGATGAGAGTGACTTGACCCTCCTTTCCTGGTCCTTGTTGCCTGCTGATCTGCTCGGGTCGTATTATGTAGCATCCGGTAGATGGCGTTAGGCTATCAACGTACCGCTTCTGCTCCGGATCGGTAAGTAAGCGGGAGATGGCGCCCTCGCATACGTCGTGCCTTTGAGGCATTTGGATAAGCACATCGAATCACGGACGGGAGCCAGTGCAGGAATAGTAAGCCACCAAGACTCCAAGTCGCGTGCTGCCGCATAGGCATACGAAATGTGCAAGCACGAGATATAACGCGGGTGTTATAGAGCATTATGGGGGGGTCGGCTGCAACCATCTTCCTTGTAGCGATCGAAGGGGGAAGATATTCTAAGAAAAGGGTGAAATCTTTGCACGCGCTCCTCCATCAGAGATGAATAGCATTCCGCGAGCTTCTATCGCCTTCTCTGGATGGTGAATGCATGATGAGGGCGTAAGGCAGTTGTTGCTGTGTATGACGCCGTACCTCTCTCTCGCGATCTCAACCCTCCCTTCTCATCGACGCCGATCCTTCTATTGATTACCTATCTACTCCGGTGGTATTCTGTACCATTAACATGCCCAAGCTGTGTCTCCCCGATGCTACGGGACATCCCAGCTTGCATTAGGAATGTCCATTGCCCTCTCATCAGACACGACAAGAGGTAGCCCGTAGCTAGTATTCTTGTCTCAGGCGCCACCTATCAAACCGTAGAACCGTACATGTGGCAGATCGAGTCCCCAGAATTGGCTCACGCCGGAGCGGAGATAAGTTGTGGGGAAGGGCGCACGCCTTTCATGCTGAACACGGACGGGAGGGTGATGGGGATTCCGCGCCAGGCGGAACGGACAATTGATCTCACCTTCTTCCTCCTGTATTCTCACCCGAGGAGAAAGACGGAGAAGGAGCTGGGTTTTCTGTCAAGATGGCGGGTTAGCTGTTGTTACTCAGTGCGCCATTCATTTAGGTCTTGATTTGATTTTCTTGTATTATACACGGAATTTAAGGGGTAGCTGAACAAACAACCTCACGATTTTCGACCGTTACAGCTTGCCTTTTTTTTTTGAGAAGACTTACTACCTCGTGCATGTTGACGGGCTATAGCATAAAGAAGACAGCTATTTTCATACATGGAGATCTGAGTGATGCATACACAAGAGCCCACCAGCCGGAGATTTTCGGTTTTCACGACTGATCAAGCCCGGGTGTAAGTGAAGTGAGGTTCGGGACCTAGGATCAATCGGACCTGAATACCTATAATTAGATATTCAATCTCATCTCGTTACTTTATGTATCATCGGACATCGGATCGATGTATTGATGATGGATAGTCTTTTTCTGATATGGCTTGGACTAAATACGTCGAGTCTCATCTTGCTTATTTGAAACCTGCCGAACAAGCTTCTCACCGCTCATATCTTTCGCATAATGTACTTTATAGCATTCAATGCCTCAGTCGCCCTTCTCAGGTCCGGCGCACGCTTGGTGATCCGGTATTGACCAGATCGCGCAACACAGTCTGCTAGTGAGGCGCCCATAATTCCTGTCTGGGCTTTCTCGCATAACGTCTTATTCTTCGTCGCGTTTCATGAGACGGGATTGGAGTGTCGTCCAGTGTAACTTTCCTCTGATAGACATGAGTCCTGACTCATGAGATATTCACGCCTGCCAGCCGTGATCGAGAGCCAGCGTACCCGACGGGTATCCCGTCACGGCCTCATCGCAAGACTGCGTAAAGACGTCAGGATGCACGCCTGCGACCATGCCGCCGCGCCTCATGACCGTGCGATCGGTGCTGGGGCGCCGATACAGTCGGCATATGCCCGTAGGATCCCGGCAGCTGAATGATGAGTTGCTATATCGACGTGGGACCTAGTAAAAGCATCTCACCGTTACTCACGCAGCACTTGTGTAGTGAACCGAATTGCAATCCTCACTTCGCCGCATACTCATTCAGACGCATTGGCATGCTCTTGGGGGGGGACTTGCCTACGGAAGCTATTGACGCGCGAAGCAAAGATCTCATCTCCGGCCTTAAGGCGCTTGACTTCATGTCCAAATGGTCACAGTGACGCCAATAGATACTGTGCATTGGGCCATGACCGGGAGAGCACTGTCGGCTTGGTGAAGGTCGAGCGGTTCATTTGTATGTAGGTACCTGGATGCCGTCTCCTTGATTATGATTTTGATCTCGTCCACTTTTAGAGACACGGTGAAAAATCTGTCGAATCCAAACGTAGCTTGAGGTTTCGTAAGGACAGGATCGTTGAATTCGTTGAATTCACTGGGGACGCATGATTTGGAGTATCGTCGAAATTCCGCTGTCGTGTCGAGTGAGCACCTATCCTGCCTGTAAAGCTTAAGAGATGACATTTTTAGCACATTATTCAACACCAGTTCCCCATTCTTTTAAAATAATGTGATTTCACCTTGGGGTCTATCATCATCTCGAGGGAATCGTGATAGTCTTCATGCCTGAATATACTTCACAGGACATAAACAAACACGTTGCGGTTCAATCTTCACGTCAGAGCATTTTCACGTTGCTGTTATCGACGACAGTTCACAGCCACACTCAGCTGTGGCAGCTGAGGCTGATAATTGGTACCTACGTGATTTACTTCACCGCCTACTAACAACGGTTCCTGGAGGGCCGCGTCTCGACCAGCCGTACTTCCCGGCCACCCCCTTATCCCCATACAAAATGGCTATTTTTGATGCATTTCAGTTTCGCGGTTACAACAGTCAAAAAAGGGGTTATCTGAAACTGAGCCTGTAGTTATGTAAGCTATTTGAATATAAAAATAGAAGAAAATTATAAATCATGACATCGAACGGGCCACGGGACGTGTAAGTATAAGTGTTAGGTATCGATATGCCAGTAAGCCGTTTAAGTCTTAGAAGCGCCCGTGGACATAAGTCGGCATTCTTTTCTTTCATGTTCGCGATTTGAATTTTTCGATTTTCATATCAATTGAGATTATATGATTATATGTCAATTGTCGAAAACTACTCTCTTTATCTAACCATTCTAATGGCATGGTTTAATAAATAAATGTAGCGATGCTGTATAGGAAAATGGTGGCCGAGAATGTCGATTACGTCAGTTACATAACCCAGATGAAATGGTAAGGTACGTACCGTAACTAATTGTCATCTCCCGGAAAACTTCTCTTCCGCGAACTAACACGAGTACGAGAGACGCGCCAAGCCGTACCGGCGCACCGTGATTCTACCTCCTATCCGGTACATAAACAAAACCTGACCTGCTATTGTGTCGGCAACAGAAAGGCAGGCGGACAAGAAAGAATTGATTTCCAGCCCTACCCGCGCGTTGATTGCCAGCAAGCGATTGGATTCACGAGTATTGTGTGCCGGTCCTCGAATTCACCATGACGCCTCATTATGAGTTTGGTGGGCCGTAAGTGCAATATACACCCTTTTCAATACCTCTACATTGGTTGACCAACTCCAGGCTAGGTGCAACGGCGATAGTCTTCGGGCTTCCAGTGCTGCTATACGCCTTTGCATTTGCCTGCAATGATGTATCCGGCTGCCCTGCCCCGTCTCTGCTTGAGCCAAGCACATTCAACCTCGACAAATTCAAGTCCGAGATAGGCTGGCCTGGTTTCAGTGGCCTTCACAGCTGGGAGGTCACCGGCGTCACGCTTGGATACCATTTCTTCAGCTTGATCTTATGGAAACTCCTGCCTGCGCAAGAGGTTATCGGCACCAAGCTGGTGCAACACGGCCGTCCATTGAAGTATCGTATGAACGGTTAGTATCCCGTTTATCAAGACCACAGGCGCAATTCATTAATTTCCTCAGCTTTCTCGTCCACCATTGTCCACCTAGTACTCTGTGCCGTTGGAACATATCTAAAGGGCGCCGACTTCATCGTTTGGACTTACATAGCGGACAACTACGTTCAACTGCTCACCGCTCACATCCTCATTGCTACCGGGCTTGCTGTTTTCGTTTATGTCAAGAGCTTCAGCGTTGACACCAACTACCCGAATAAAGACATGCGTGAGCTCGCCGCAGGTGGCCACACGGGAAACCTCATGTACGATTTTTACATCGGCCGTGAATTGAACCCGCGCATCACCCTGCCCATCTTTGGCGAGATTGATCTCAAGACGTTCAATGAGATGCGCCAGGGTCTGACTGGATGGATCCTGATGGATTTGGCCTTCATTGCCAAGCAATATCGAAACTACGGCTACGTCTCCGACAGCATCATTTTCGTTTCCGCCTTCCAGGCATTCTATGTGCTCGACGGACAGTATCTAGAGCCCGGGATTATGACGATGATGGATATCACCACGGATGGCTTCGGCTACATGCTGTCATTCGGTGATCTTGCTTGGGTCCCGTTCTTGTACTCGACGCAGACTCGCTACCTCTCCATTTACCCGGTTCACCTCGGATGGGCTGGTGTTGCTGCCGCCACCGCTGCGTTTGCTACCGGTCTGTATATCTTCCGAGCCGCTAACTCTCAGAAGAACCTTTTCCGCAGTAATCCCAACGACCCGAAGGTCGCCAAGTTGTCGTATCTCCAGACGAAGCGAGGTACGAAGCTTCTCACCGCTGGCTGGTGGGGCAAATCTCGCCACATCAACTATTTTGGAGACTGGTTGCAAGCGTCGCCGTTCAGCCTGCCGACCGGTATCTCTGGTTATACCATCCTTTCTGCCGGCAGCACCATTGCGACTGCCCATGCGGCCAAGATGCTCGACGGTCGTATTGTTGTCCAGGACCAGGCAAGGGGCTGGGGTATCGTATTCACGTACTTTTACGTACTCTACTTTGCCGTCTTGCTCATCCACCGCGAGGGAAGAGATGACGCTGCGTGCGCGAAGAAGTACGGTGATGACTGGGTCAAGTACAAGAAGCAAGTCAAGTACCATATCCTGCCGTATGTTTATTAAATCGCGCGGGTCGAACGGCTTTAGTAAGTTCTGCCAGGAAAATCAGCTTTGGGTGTTATAGCCAGGGAGGGTTTTGCCAGGGAGGCTAGTATTGGAACGGCGGGTGTTTGCTCGGTTTATTTTGTTTCCAACGGGTACTAATAGATAATGACGTTCCCAACAATTCGCGTCGTGCTTGGCGTCCTTTAGACCGATATCTCAGTATTAGCGGTGAGGTTATTTTAAGCTTGCTGGGTAATTAACCCCGGCTCTCTTCCGGTCTATCCTCGCCCGACTTTGATATCACTGCTGATACATGGCATGACCATGAAAATTCGCATAGTCACGTCTGCGCTAGGGGGATTCCTACGAATACTAGGTACTAATAAATGATAGCGTATACAATGTCAAGAATGACGGTAGACATCAAAGTGATGCGTACCACGGAGGGAAAAGTCGTTCCTGATTCTTGAAAGCTAGCAAGCAAGCAACTCATCCGATCGAGACGAAGCTGATCGAAGAAAGTCGCCAACCCAACATATCAGGACGCCGCGTGGTTCCGTACTTAGGCTTGAGATAGTTAGATATATCTATATTGCTCAAGCCAAAGCCAAAGCCAAAGCTTCACCGCACGCAAATCTTCGCATATCTATATCCGAGCTTGTGACCCATGTCACGTTGAACCTGGCGCCAGCGGCCACGGTCGTCGACGGACTCTACACAGGGCTCGCAGGGTACTCACCACAACTACACTATCACAACCTCAACCGGTGGACTTCATTCTACCCATACTCAAAGCTGGATATTGCCGCAGAGTATGGGGTGCGGTCATGCACGTGCTAGAATCGCATATAATCGCCGCATTCCGTACCCGTACGGAAAAGAGGTCTCTACGGAGATGTCCGGGAACGCCGGCGGGTATGAACAGGATCAAACGGCATGATCCCGCCTTATCAATTGTGCGACAACTTGCGATTTCAACACACGCTGAGGGCATCGGCGACATACAGTCCACATACCAAAAGTCTTCGGACACTGATTCGTGCGCTGTGGAGAACAACATGCGATCCTACCAAGGTATTAACCCAGCCCAGAAGGACCCATGGCACATGGCGCATTTGGGCCTCACATAGTGTAGCCACGCTATCTAGGTTACATACCTAGTTAGGTAGTGGGCGAGTTATTGGCCGTGTAAGTGATGATGGATCTCAACCCAGCCATCGGCCCGAACCAGCATGTAGGCAAAATCCCCCATACCGGCGCGGTGGCACCAGTCGATAGGGGACATCGTCACTTTACCGCCTATCGAGTATAGGTAGGTAGGTAGCAACAGCAACGTACCCACGAGGGACAATTGTGCATACCTACCCCTTTACTACCGTCCCGTCCTTACGATACCACTCGCAAACTCTACCATCTATCTAGCTATACCTACCATAAACGTCGCCTGACCTTTCGATCCTTCGCATCTCGCCAGTGCGCCCCAGCGCTACAACAAAGACACGACGCCCAAGCCCGGCGAACGACGGACGAGCTCCCACGAGGCATTAGCCAGATTCAGTACGAAGAGAAGGCATCGTTAGAACGGATCTAGCCGAAGGACGAGGACATGATCGGATTTCCAGGGCGATCTAGTGTACATTCAGGGCTATGCCGCTCCACTAGACTGTTACAGTAACGTGTCGAGTGTATCAGCGGTAGCAGGCGGCCCACATGGTGTAGGCAGTTCGCCGTTCCATGCGTGGCCTATAGCGTCACCCAACTCGGACCCGGAGGCACGCGAAAGCGGCGCCGTTCTGTTCTCGTGGTCTCGCCCTCTTCAGGCTCATGGCCGGTTGGTAGCTGTGTGGATATCCCACGGGTAATAAGAGCTAATCCCGATTCCCCTTACCATCTATGTAAAGAGCAGGTCGAGATCTCCATACGCTAAGAATATAAACGTACGGAAGCGTTTCCGGAGCGTGTTGCTCATGGCTGATTTCGCCCTGCGAATTGTAGATGGCGCATCTATACCCTAGGTACCTACCATAGGAGGTAATATTATAGACTTCAGACACCACGGAGAATTAAGAGCGAAGCTCATCAAACAAACACATTTTGAACTAAGTAATTATACCGCCTATGAAGTGCCGACTGCCGCCTACATGAAATACACGGCCGCTGAGTCCAAATGCGGCAGGTCTTGTTCTCCACGAGAAATGGATACCTCCCGAAGGGTGTACATTTATACCCAAGTAGGTAAATGATTATCTACGTTGGCGTGTTAATGCACGTTACCTTTGCCGATTTTAAAGCCGCACCGACTGTATTTGTACGGAATATACGGAATATGGGGTACGTATTCCGTAGGCAAGTAGGTATAGACGTTCCAACGGCGTCGAGGTCCTTTTCCATTCCGGGAGTAATGATACCAGCAATGGTACCTCCTTCGTACGTACTAGACAGTATATATGATGACTTAATGGCTGGAAGAGGGCTGGGGTTTCAATGAACTTTGGCGGGAAACAGACAAAGCAAACATGGCAACTGATGCTATCCAGGTATGCAGCGTAGATCACCTGCTGGTAAGATATAAAAGTCCAGACGACTTCGCTCACCTCGGCGGTTACAGCCCAGGTAGGGCTTATTTCCATGCGCTACACTAGATGGGTAATGTAAATAAGCTTGTCCATTGATTAACCTGGGCGCCTTAGCGTAGGGAGACGATGGCCTCCCGCTAATGGATGGGTGGTAGCGGTGCTGTGTATGAAACGAAACCAAGGCTTATACAACCTACCTACCTAGGTAGTTCTGCCTGATCGGATTCTAGCCATGCATGCTCCTCTCGGGGTGCTAGGTAACTGGGTAGTATTCACGCCGGATGCGCCCTTACCACGCCACTGCAGTTTACCCGACAACGTGGGATATCATCTATGATCTATTAAGGGGCAAGGGTTCATTGGCGCCATTGAATGATTGTCGGGGGCCGTAGTTTTGGCCGGTGATGTGGACCCTGCCACGCGAGACTTCCTGCTATAAGTATGGCTTCAGCCCGCCGACTGCAGTCTATTGAGAGATCAGCGTGCCTTTCCATTTCTTGGGACGACGGAAAAGTAGCCGACTGAGAGGTGGCCGACGATGAAGTTCCTGAGTGCGATTCCCCTCCTGGCGGGGGCTGCCCAGGCTACCAGCTTCTGGTATCCCAACTTTGACCACACTGGTCCTCCCCGTGGTTTTGCCCCGAACCTCGATGGCGACTTTGACTATCCGATCTACGTGGCGGTCGCGCCTGGAGATGGTGACGGCATTCAGACTGCCATCAACTCCGGAACCAACGGTGCGACTCGACACCCGGAGTGGTTGGCGTCCCAGCCTAGAGTATGTTATTGTGCCATTCGGTTGAGAGACAAAGGAGCTAAACATGGCGAAAGGTTGTTTACATCCCGCCGGGAACATACGAGATCAGCGAGACTATAGAGATGAACAGTACGTACCTCGGCGTTGTTTTCTTAATCATCATCCTGTTCCCCAATCACGGGACTATCTTCTTACCCGGCCCCAAGATCCCCAGTTAGAATTAGGGATACTAACACATGGGTGCTTATAGCGGATACCATCTTGATGGGTGATGCCACCGATGTGAGTTTCGACCCCATGGGGACTTGACTCTGAAATTTGAAACTCATGGATATCTTTCACAGCCGCCAGTTCTCAAGCCGGCTCCTGGCTTCACCAGCCAGATCTTAGTCAACGGTAAGTCTTTAAGGAGAAGGACACATGATAGAAGTCCGCCTAACAGATAAATATAGGCGAGGATCCCGCGACCAACGGAGCTGGAGAGCTCTCCTTTGCTGTTGGTCTGAAGAACTTAATTCTCGATACTACGAGTATCGCAGCAGGTGAATATTACCAATGTTTGAAGTATAATTGCTTCACTACGGGATGCTGAAACGTGATAGACCAACCGTTCGTTGCTCTGTACTGGGGTGTGGCCCAAGCTGCTCAGCTACAAAACGTCAAGATTACTATGCCCGGGTCGGTCAACGGCAATGGGCACAGCGGTATTCACCTAGGTCGTGGCTCTACTCTTGGCCTTGCCGACGTGAGGATTGAGAATGGTCAAGTAAATCACCCCGTGATAACATGATTGCGATAGGAAGCTGATGAAGGCACCTGCCCACAGAACGGAATCTGGCACGACGGACACCAACAGGCATTATACAAGTCCATTCACTTCTTCCAGAACACGGTTGCCATGCTCATCAGTGCTGGCTCTACCATCAGCCTCATTTCGCCCACCTTCGAGACTTGTGGAACTGGTGTTATGAACACGGGCGGTGACCCTTGGATTGCGTTGGTCGATGCTGTTTCCATCAACTCAGGCACCACCTTTGTCACTACAGGATTCCCATCGTTCATAATTGAGAACCTCACCAAGGACAGCACGTCCGATGTTGCCCAGGGACCGGATGGTACCCTCCTCGGTGCTCAGAGCCACGTCGACACCTTCACCTACGGAAACACAGTTGACCGAAACCCGATCTACGGAGCGACAACTTCGACTAATGTACGTCCCAGCCAGCTCGCACCGAATGGCAAGTACCCTGTGCTTCCCGCGCCAAACTATGCCGACAAGACCGTCGACGACTTCATCAACGTCAAGGACCCTTCGCAAAACGGAGGTCGCACCGTTCTCGGTGACAACACCATCGACGAGGTCGGCGTTCTGAACGAGATTCTCCAAATGGCGGCCGACCTTGGCAAGATCGTTTACTTCCCGTTCGGCTTGTACCGAGTAGACGACACCCTCTTGATTCCCAAGGGTTCTCAAATCGTTGGTGAGGCCTGGGCGACCATCACGGGCAGCGGCAGCAACTTCGCGGATGAAAGCAACCCCCGTCCTATAGTCTCCGTCGGTAACAGCGGTGACGTAGGAGTCGCGCAGATCCAAGACATGCGATTCACAGTCAGCGGTGTGCTCCCCGGTGCCATCGTCCTCCAATTCAACATAGCGGGAACCAACCCGGGCGACGTAGCTATCTGGAACTCGCTGGTCACTGTTGGCGGCACCCGCGGTGCTGACACGCTAGCAAGCACCTGTGTCGACGGCACCAACGAGTGCAAGGCGGCGTTCATCGGCATCCACTTCGCGCCTTCGTCCTCGGCGTACCTCGAGAACGTCTGGAACTGGGTCGCGGACCACATCACGGAGGACTTCAGCGGTGGTACCCACATTGCCGGCAAAGGTGGTGTGCTTGTCGAATCCACCAAGGGCACTTGGCTGCACGCCCTCGGCAGTGAGCACTGGTGGCTGTACCAGCTCAACATCCGCAACGCGGATTCCGTGGTTGTCTCTATGCTGCAGTCCGAGACAAATTACGACCAGGGAGACAACACGCCCCAGATCCCTCCGGCTCCCTGGGTCGCTGATGTAGACGGCTGGGGAGACCCGGATTTCTCTTGGTGCACCGGTGGTGACACTCGTTGCCGCAGTACGTATTCTCGCGTCCTTTTTGTTTCCCCGACATGACAGTTTTTTTTTTGAGAAAAAAAAACACACCTTGCCTTTTCTTAACCCATGATACGCCCCTGGCACGCCCTCTTTATATCTTCTAAACTATAAGCCAAATCCTCACTATAAACACTTACTAACATATGGATCCTCACAGTGGGCTTCGCCAATTACATCAACGGCGGTTCCAACGTCTACACATACGCCTCGGCTTCTTGGGTGTTCTTCGGTGGTAACGAGGGGCCATGCGCCGGCGCTTTCCAATGCCAGGGTAAGTCGAACATGCCACCCAATGCGTGAAAATGTCCATCGTAGATTGTGACGATGACGATGATGACCACTCACTTACACCATGATAGATACCCTGCACTGGATTGCAGCAACGCCGTCTAACTTACAGGCGTTCGGTCTCTGCTCCAAGGACTCGTTCTACACGCTGCACCTTGCCAACGGCACCGACATCGAGACCGACACCGGGTTTACGGGATCATGGCCTGGTACTGGTGGCGATATTGGTCGTTACACCCCTTAAATCAAGGCGGTTAGTTGACTGAGTGTCGTTATACAGCATCTGTGAATTAGGAGTGCGTTTTTCTCATTGTAAATAGGTTCGTTAGCACAAATATAGCTGTCTTCGGTTCGCGTCGGCTCCCCTTGTATTCTGCTTGCGAGATGACATTTGAGGTATTGCCCTCATACCCGTACCTGGGTGGCGCATCGGTCGGCCTAGCCGTCGGTAGGAATTTTCTGATCAGAAAAGCTGCTACCACAGCCATTTTCTGCGGGGTCGACAGAAGAAAGCACACGTGTTGGCGTTGATGGTCCTAGAATGTGTTGCAAAGTTCCCAAGTGAGACATTTCATTTGATACCACAACTTGGTTGACCAATGAACAGCCAGCTTCTTCGGACAGACTCGCAAACGTGAAAACAGCCCTCGGTCTTCACGATTGGGCTAGATTTCTTTACTCAACCGATAGGTAGAGACTCTGGTCAAGAAAAATCTAACCGCAAACAGAAATAGACTGAGCCATCGTGACCGATCCATTGCTGGATAGATAGTGAAATAATGAGGACGCCCGACCAGCCACTGGTAGACCGCCGGACCGGCCGACCACTCAACTAGATATACGCCACTGCAGACCATGAGGTTGGGGGCGGGGATCTAGAGATGCCAAGAAGACCTGAGGTTCGTCGCAACACAGTATTCAATACAGTATATGGCGCAATGGTCCTTGAGCATTCGTGAGTGGTTCATGGCGTATTCCTTGAGTCTCCGTGTCAAGCATCCTGTGGCGTCGGGGAAGAATAGACGATGCTATCACGGAAACGGTAAGAAGAGCTCTGTATTTCAACTTTGAAGCCGAAGGACTGCAAAGCCAAGTTGCTTATACCAGCGTTCCGGACGATGAGCACAAAGCGTTGAGCGCGCACCTTAGATACCTTCCACCTAGTATCTTGACGATGATCGCAATGGTGGCATGGCGACATGTGCACTTTTAGGCTTGCGCGGGATACCTAGGCCATCGTTGGTTAGACACGGGCGCCGGATTGAGATACCCGAGAAACTGGGCGCGCGGGCTAGCTTCGGGGCTTTTTGTCGTTGCGGCGGATTTTCCCTTTTTCTCCCGCTGAGTGCGCTCTTCCATTACCGGCTGGTCGCTGGGCACTAAATTTAACATTATTGAGGCGACTTCATAGTAGTCTTATTATCTCAGGGCCGCAGGTGTTTTGCTCAGCTTGAGGGGTGCAATGGTAGCAGTGGGCTCAGAATGAGTGCTCACCACCGGTTGAAGCCATCGCCAAGTTGCTTACCACGCCGGGAGTAGATACTACGTTAACAAGCTTGTTCTCTGGGGCGACCGAAGCCTAGACGGGAGAAGGCTAACCATGATACGGAATATTGGAGACGAAAATAACCGACGGAAAGAGTAGCTACTGATCAAGTTACTCTAGCATATCAGATCACTGCGTCTTGAAGAGAGAAATCCACTTCGTATGAACGAGATAACAGCTCGGCAAGCTCTCCGTGCCCAATAGTAGAACAAGTGTTTATAGGTATCCGGTATAATGTCGTAGATCGGGTTGGTGGTGGTCACTTTGCAGCAGCAAGTCGAAAACTTGTCGGGGCTTTCTCGAGAGGGGTTAACTGTTAACGTATAAAATCCCGCCGTAGTCGGCATCCGGGTTACTCCGTAGTATAGCTTGACCGTGGGATCCTTGTAGGAGCATAATCACGTCTTTATGCATTACGCGGTCCTCAATCTATGCGAATTATTCAGTAAATTTGCATAACAAAACACAAGACGGGACTGATCAACAGTGAAGCTTTTAAACGTTTAATTATCACGTATGAGTATTCCGTACTTCGTATAGGTAGTGCACAGTTACAAACTGCTAGATGTAAGCGAGGACCGAAGGATCATCACATAGATAGCTGCCAAAGAAGAGTGCTAGAGCCTAGGGAATGTCTAGACAGGTATTCTTCACTCAATGTTATCCCTACCGTTCGGTAAACGCAGGAGTATCCGAGTCCTACGTTACAATGCTACTATAAACATGACGCATGGCATAAGAATCAGTAATCGCCTTACCGCGTGCTACGGACTATACCAATATCTAGTTCCGTACCTGTCCGTAAATAACTAGCCCGTAGTGGCGGTCAAAATCACTGCTGTTGCCGGTTTTAAGTACAGTGTGTTCGACAACCCTCGAACTGTATTTCTTAGAGACTGTTCAGGCAACAAAGTCCGCTGGGAACCCGGACTGACTGTAGTCGCCAAACTCTCTCACTGTGAAGACCTCGGCAATTTCCTCGACTTCGACCCCAACTACTACGTAACTATCCACGCAACTTACTCATGTACGGCATGCCATGGCGCAAGACTTGCTTAGCAGGAAGAGTCCATGTGGGTTTTACCGGTAGATCTAACGGGTTCGGGTAAGCTGTTGGCTGCGAAGGCTCAGGAGTAATTACCGGCGCGGAGGGACCTACATCGGAGCCCACAAATTCGGCAGATCTTCCAAGATCTTGTCGTGGCACTCCAGTTTTAATGACATCACGGAGCGAGATTGAATCCTCGTAGCGGCCGTCTCTTCCTACCTGATCGACCGTCTGTTATTTCCATGCGCCGGATCTGCCAACAGAACATCGCCCGAAGCCCGGTTGAAACGACGGCATCATTCCCGTCTCCAACGCCCCGCTGGCCACCAACCTGGCCATCAACCTGGCCAATCCTCCCGTCCGGCTATGCATACCCAGATAGCACTTACCACCTCACCTCGCCTATAGAGGCCGTGAGATATCGACGCAGCAGGGATGCTGGTGTGTCTTACCAGATTCGACCTCCGCAAGCAAGCCAGAGCCGAACAACTGCCGTTCCTAGTAAGACGCCGTACCACATTATGCGGCTTACCGCCCAATCCCCATGGACCCCATCTCATGTCAGCTCGGAGCTTGCTAGGCCTCCATGTCAGTCCCTCCCGCACCGGCCCCCGCCGAGAGAGGCGAGTCGCCCCCGAACCGAGCCCCTCAACTATGTAGGTACATAGATTCGCATGTGCCTGCCTACCTACTCCTTACCCGGGTTAACCAGGCGGGGATCTGGCCCCCAGAGTCTTTAGAGGCAACAGGCGGTTCTCATTCCATTAGGTAAATCGTCATCTGGGTGGATAAGATCTCTTTGCTAACGCCCCATACCGCACACTATATGTCCTAGTCTAATCACACTAGACATTCCCATGCCTCCGCCGCCTAGATGGGCACCAGCTCCTATACCTGGAGTCTGTAGCCATGCCTACCGAGTATAGGCCAGCCAGCCTGTTTGGAAATGCCTACCTTCCTTTCGACAACGGCAAAATGTTCGTGTGAATCAGGCAGGTGTCAAAAGTTCGGCGGGTTGCTCTCAAGGCAAAATGCTTACCAACCTCGGGTGTTTCTCGGAGTGGATTTCACAATCTCGCCGTTTCGACACGATAGTAGCTGAGGAGGATCTGCATTCGCTAGAGTGACGATCAACTGCTGCCCAGTATAGAAACGGCGCACGTAGGAATCAGCAGAAATGCTAACAATATTAGTACGTGCAAATCTCATCCTCGAGACGACGATTTACATAGTAAGATAGAATTCCACAACGCTAGATAATAGGTAAAGAGCCCCAGACGTGAAGACCGGGTCTTACCCCGGTTAGCCCGTGACCTGATGCTAGGCCGGATGAGTACCGCCCATCTTTACCCCGAACGTTCGTGGCACTCTTATGTGAATGGGCGTTAATAAAAGTCCGACCTCTCCCCCCACTGGCCCTCCATCTCTCACCAGTCTTACTTTTAACTTGCTTCCCGGCTCTGGGTATTCCTGTCCCCATATCTCTTCTCTTTTCTGGCTTCTTGTCTAAATTACGCTGAATTTGGCCGAGGGAGACAGACATTAGACAACGTTGACGGCGTTACCTTGCTGCCGCCAAGATGGCACCTCCTAGCTACATGGGCCTTAGTGGCCGTCCTCTCTCAATAGCTGTGACTTCCGTCTGTACTGCCGGATTCTTGCTGTTCGGTTACGACCAAGGCGTGATGAGCGGTATATTAACGGCCCCGGCCTTCGCGGACGTGTTCGAACAAACCCGGAACAACAGCACCATACAGGGTCTCGTGACTGCGGTCTACGATCTCGGATGTTTGTTCGGCGCCATGTTCATCCTCGCAACCGGTGACCAGATTGGCCGTCGCCGAGCGATCATCGGTGGTGGAATAGTCATGATCATTGGAACCCTCATTCAAATCACATCGTATTCCGGCCATGCACCTTTAGCTCAATTCATTATCGGACGTATCATCACCGGCATGGGCAACGGCGTGAACACATCGACTATTCCGACGTATCAAGGTACCTATTCAACGAATGTCCCTGGGTTTCCGTAGGATCGATCGCTAACATAAAATCAGCCGAGTGCAGCAAAACGTCAAATCGCGGTCTGCTCATCTGTATCCAAGGTGGCACCATTGCCTTCGGTACCCTCATTGCCTATTGGATAGACTACGGCGCATCATACGGCCCGTCTGGCCTCGTCTGGCGGTTCCCCATCGCTTTCCAGATCATCTTCGGCATCATCCTCTCCACCTGCATGTACTGGCTTCCCGAAAGCCCCAGGTGGCTGCTGACCCACGAGCGATACGAGGAAGCCAACCAGGTCATTGCCGCTATCCGTGGATTCGAAATGGACAGCCAGGAGACGCGTACCGAGAGCGGCATTGTGCTCGACTCCATCAAGGCTTCTGGTGTATTCGGAGGGAAGACCACGCCGTACAAGGCCCTGTTCACGCATGGCAAAACTCAACATTTCCGTAGAATGATGATCGGCTCCAGCAGTCAGCTCATGCAACAGGTGAGTTTTCTAGTCAGCTCCTTACCGGTGGCCAGCTTCATATTAACCACCAATTCCCCGGATTTTAGATCGGAGGCTGCAATGCGGTTATCTACTTCTTCCCCATCCTCTGCGAGACCTTCATCACGCCTGGTGACCACAATATGGCACTGCTTCTCGGTGGTGTCAATGCCATTGTTTATGCCCTTTTCGGTCAGTGAAATACGCCATTCCCGCCCCCCCCAAAAAGGCTCACCCCGCTAACATTCTGGCAGTACGTTATACTCCGTCGATTTTCCTGCTCCGCCTTGTGAACTGGCTCAATCCAAAGGAGTCAGTCCTAGGTAGCTTCCGGACGTCATACTTACAAGTTTATAGGGTACTGTCTCGTGGTTCCTCATCGAACGCGTCGGTCGCCGTAAATTATTCCTCTGGGGAACCATCGGTCAGGGTTTATCGATGGTTCTCGCTTTCGGCGCTCTCATTCCCGGCACCCAGTCCGCTGCCATCGGCACATGCGTTGCGCTCTTTACATACATTGCTAGTTTCGGTGCTACATGGCTGCCGCTCCCCTGGTTGTAAGTATCATCCAGTTCCCTTGTGTTTGATAGCCCCGCGAGCGTTTTTAAGGGGTATCAAATTGTCGCCGTTCAACCCGCCCTCTTGAAATGAGAATGCGACTAATACCTTACGCTAGATATCCCGCCGAAATCAACCCGGTTATGACGCGAGCCAAAGCCAACGCCGTATCAACTTGCTCGAACTGGCTCTTCAACTTCTTCAGTAAGCTTTTCCACCCATATCACCGGACCAGTTGGAGTCGGCGGAATCCGTGTACTATAAAGGCAAACTAACCACCGCCATAGTCGTGCTGATTACACCCGTGCTGGTATCCCACATCGGCTGGGGAACATTCCTGTTCTTCGCCGTGCTAAACGCCACGTTCTTCCCCATAATCTACTTCTTCTACCCCGAGACAGCAGGCAGAAGCTTGGAGGAGATTGATATCATTTTCGCCAAGGGTAACGCCGAGAACATTTGGTACGTCAAGGCCGCCCAGGACCTACCGCTGCTTTCGGCCGAGGAAGTCGAGCAAGAGGCTCTGAAATACGGCCTTATCGACAGCGCCCAGAGGGCGGCGTTGAAGACCGGCCATCACATTGAGAAAATGGACGACGACGCCCGCAAGAGGAGCCGTGACGACTCCGTAAGTAAAGAAGAGGCTTAAATAAGCTCAGCAATTGGCTTAGCTGGAACTTGATGGACTGCCCTAGACGTCATCCGGATTTGCGTTGCCAAAAGAGGAATGTCTCTCAAAGGTGTTATTATGTCCCAGCATGCAACCTTCCGCTATGCCTCAGGCTTGTGGGTTACGGGGGCGTGGCGGCAAGCTGGTCCGTACATACCACGTGGGAAACGACGGCTATCATCAAAGTCTAGACTCTCATAAAAAAGTTCAAGACCGGGGGCTGGTCCCGCACGCGGAGCCGAGACACCGGGTTGACAGCTTATACCTAATCTATACATTTTTAGAAAAGTAATAGAAACATTATTTGAATACATAACTTGAGGCTGAAAGCGCGCCAGTAATCAGTGTTTTAGAGGCCAAGATCCCATACCTGTTCGTAAATATTCCTATCGTGGTAGATGGGGCAGGGAAATACTGTTCACCTGGTGCGTCGCCCTTATTACCAAAACTCAACCAACCCAAGCACAGGACTAGGCAAGCGAAGAAACCCAACCGCTAAGCCCTATCTACATGAGCTGGACATGAGCTGGGTCCTATCTATCTAAATAGCTCGGACTACGTCCCCGGAGTCTCTCGAAACTGCGACGTTATACTAGTAAGGCTGTCACTTCCGGGGTTGTCCCTAAAAGGTAATAAGCCCTGCTATTATTATGTGCCTGTTTGCAACTGGATACTCTCCAGTGCAATAAATACATGCCTATCCTCCTCGAGTTCAGTTCCGGGCACCATTATCGAGTCGTTCTGTGGCTGACGGACGTCTGTCAAGCGTTGTTCTGCCTAATATGTCTCATCACTTTGTTTCACCGACAGTTGTGCCTCTGTCGTGGCCATGTCTGGCAAGGGTACTGTCGCTGGGGAAGGAAAGCTTTAAACAGGTTTAGCCACCGCTCGTGTTGGCGGCTACGAGAGACCTAGACAGGCCTGGGCCTAGATGGCGCTCGTCTGTAAGCCGCACATGGCTAAGGTCATTCTGTCGGCGAGACTCGTGATACTCTCCGGTATTCCTGCTATAGTCACCAATATGACTACGTTCTCTATTCCCGAGGGATGGTTTATCTCCGCTACGGATCGCCAATCGCCGTCTACCCCAGGCTCCGGAGTTCTACCCCGGGTTCAAACCCAAAGGAGAAATTTGGGAAAGTACACGTGACTTAAACTCCAAGGAGCCAAGCCTGTGTATTATGTGGCGAACCTCAAACGATTCCCGACGCTTCTCAGCATGTTCCCAGCGCTATTGGATTGGTTCGGTCTCGCATCATAGGGGAGTCGGTGTTGAAAAACCGGCCGCCATAAGTCCTGTACTGAGGGCTATAAGACTTCAAGCATCGGTAGCTGGCATCTGTCTCCCACCCTTGTATTGAGTTATCTTATGCACAGCGGTAGCCCGGACTGACTCGGCGAGATACCGATCGATCAATTGGCGGTGACGATCGAGGATGTTGGGTCTGATGCAACGGCCCGTGAACTTGGAAATGATGTATCATTGCGGGCTGCGGGAGTAACTCGAGATAGTGGGAAGACCGGTGGCGACGAACACTGTTCTATGGTCAAGCTGGGATCGTCGTGAATCTCAGGTCAAGGTTATCGTCATTCTGTGAGATAGGTATCTAGGTAGGTAATCGAAAGCTGGAGGCTGGAACTCGATAGGTACTACAGTAGCCAGATAGACTATTAAAACATCAGCTTTCTGCAAATAACACCGGTTACCAAACAAGGGGGCCAAGATGAGCCGGCGGCTAATGGACTAAGTACGATGTAAAGAGTATCTTAGTAGAATTTCAAGTCGGCCACTGGCATGGTCGACTACTTACCTAACTCGATATACTGTTTGTCAATGGGGTTCGTTAATATCATGGGACAGAATAGTCAAACACCGTAAGCACCTAATATGACCTCCAGCCACTCAAAGTTAGTGTATAACAGCCGGGTCGTCCACATAATAGTTACACTCAATAGACACTCGGTTGCTTGCGCACTGTCGAGTCGTTTGTAGCTAGTCGGTGAGCTAGGTAGGTATGTAACTGTATATGGGAGTCGACCGCGCCGGACCCTCCTCGAGCTGTCTGCTATCTAAGTAAGTTGGAACTGTTAAACTGAATTAGGCCTATTTCCGAGTCCGCGTCACACATTACCGGTCAGTGCGTATCACTGATGTGACGGCCTTCGAAGAGCTAGCAAGGGGTACCTAATTCGATGGTGTGCAGTGTCCGTGATGGCTTCATTTCGGGCCGCCGGCTCACGCGCGCCTGCAGACTCGAGTGGGATTGACGGCGGCATCAGGCGAGCACCAACCCATGTCTGACGGGGGAGTGCGAAATGCCCCGGCGGGGGAATGGCATTCATTCGAAATGGGCGACGGCTAGACTACTTAAGTTACCTACATACATCCAATGTAACTCACAGGTTGAAACTTGAGGCGCCAAAGGGCCCGAAGCCTGCCCCCCGGCAACCTCCCTAGACTAATCTCGCACGGGTATTGCGCACTTCCCCCCCACTTGGTAAGATCACGACGTTCCGATTCAGATTCAGTCATTTTGGGGTTCCTTCTTATTGAGGCCGATATGTGCACCCCTTGATTTGGTACAATGTAATACTTGGTGTGCGTATCCGTAGTATGTGAAGCGCTGCGAGATCTGGGTTCACGGTAATATCATCTACGGATGTCTGATCCGAGTTCATTATACGAGAGGCCTGAGCACCAGATACATCCACCATTTAATGCTTCTTTGAGTTAATAGGTGGGTACTTAACAACTATATCATATCCTGTCACTTGTCCATATTCAACGACACTGCTACTAGTAACTACACCCAGGCAAAGAATACTAAATAGTTACCAGATAACCTAATACAGACGTTTGTTGATGCATCACAATGATGAAAAATAGTCACGAAAAAGTTGAGGTTTGCCCCGGTTGCAAATTAATTTCACCTCGGTCCTCGGCCAACCAACCCGGCAATCTTTCAGATCTCGCTTTCATTACCTATCTAGATCGTGCTTTTATTAGAGTCGTGTGTGGTCGAATGGGGCCTGAGGAGTTGCGACGTATGTGGCTTCAAGTTTTCTACCAGCTACCTAGGTACCTATCTTAATATCCGTGTGCACCCGTAGATCGAGTGGTACTATGTAAGTTGAATCCGCACGAAGAGATCGTCTGTGATCAATCATCATCCATGGGCCTGCCTTGTAAGATACCGTAACGGGTGTCGAACAAGCTGCTGCTGCTGCTGCTGCAGTCCCCAACCCCCTTCCATTCCCTCGTCCTGAGATTGGCTGTTCGGAACTAAGGGGCGAGGCAGCACAAACCATGCGCGTGCTCTGCCTGTCCTGACGTCAACTGGACGCCAACCCGGTGACTGAGGGCTCTTGCATCACCGGGAAAGTCTTGGAACCCTCTTGATGAGGGGATCCAGATACCCAATGACGAGCCAAACAGACGGTATATACGGTCTGGACCAACGACAACCCAGACGGCTTCTGAGAGGCTCCGTTGCCACAATTAGAAAAAATCTTTCCAGAAACGCCTCTGGCGGGCGCCTTCAGATGGGAAAAAGAAGCAGTGTATGTACCTGGATTGTTCAGAGAGCCCGTCACGAGGATGCCAACGCTCTCTAATAACATTCGTAGTGTACCTACCTAAGTACGTGGGTACCGACCCATATGGTACAATGGGCATAGTTATTCGACACCAGCAACAGTCGCCAGGGGCTGAAGTGGCTACAGTACGAAATTGGGTTGCCACCGCGGGTTGGGCATGAAATAAATACGCCATGATCTACACGGACTCGGAACAGTAGTACAGGTGAGCATAAGTATGCCATGCAGCAAAACTGCCAAGCTTGTCTTCAAAGGTCAGTTGCTTTGTTTTTCCTCCCGGGCCACCATACTTAGCAGGAGGAAAAGGAGTTCGGCTGCCCGCGAATCAGCTTCCCTTTTTCGCCACGCCACTCTCTGGACGAATGGGTCACCGGACGAACTAGGAGGCGGAGGAGGTGAGAGATAGATAGATACGGCCCTCGTACACTAAATATAGTAAAACCCACGAGAATGATGCGCCGCCTTGTTCGCGCTGAGGACTTTGTGAAGAAAGGATTGACGTTGATGCCCGGGAGTGGATTGATGTCCGCAAGTGGCGGGCCGGGGAGGAATGATCTGTTGCCGCCGATTGGATTTGGGATTTGGATTTGGATGTGGATGGTGCGGGTTGATAGTTGGGCCTATCTACGCTGCAACTAAAGAGCCCATCTCAATTGCTGACTGTGTTTCCGGGGCCTTGCCGTTTCTTTTTGCTTGTGCGAGTGGCCTGCGGGCTATGATTTGTGATGGTCGCGGGGAGACGTCGTGCTAGGTATTTGGAAAACATTTCTTTGGGTACGTGGGGGTTGAGAGAGCTCTCTATCCCGATACATGACGGAGGCATATTTTGTGATTTGTCGCGTACGATGTCTTATCTAGAGTGCTCGCTGGCAATTCATTTTGCATTCATGACTCCGTCAATGCGTAACTCTTACGCTCGCGAGCCAGTAGTATCATGAAGTCCATTCCTCGGCTGTCATGTCTAGCTCACAAGGTTGGATTTCCCGCATGCTGCGACCTGCCCGTCTGCCTGAAAGTCACAGTACCAGAGAATGGCGAAATGACAGGCAAAGGCTGCCGTGCTCGATCGACAACTGTTGCGTATATGCCATTTTACGGCTAGTATATCTACGGTCTATGACCTCGTTGGACCCCATCATACCACTACGAGTCTCGAGAACAAAGAAAATAAGGCGACTGCCAGTCTAACTAGTCGAGGTACTCTCGCAGACAAGAAAACAGAACAGAACAGAAAGGAAAAGAAAAGAAAAAAATTATGTTTTAAAAATATCTTTTCTCCTTATTTTAAAATATGCATCCATAGATCCTTTGCAGGACAATTCTTGAATCTCTAGTAAGATACAATATGCACATCCATGTTTTGATCATTGTAGCTTTTCCATTCCCTCCCTTCCCGCCCCCCCTTTTTAAAAGCCCTCCTTTTTTTATCCATCAATTATTGCCGCCCGGGTTACCTGCGATCCGGTCTCTGGAGTCCTGGACGAGAGAGTATACGTAGCCGGGTCCAAGAGCAATACTAAACAAAAAAACAAACAAAACAAAGCACAATCTGCAGTCCGTTTATGTATTCCGCAATCTGGTATCGATGAGGTTGGCGCACTCTGCTTTGACCCGAGAAGTAAAAACAAACAAGCTTTCCGAGTAATCCAGACGCCGAAAACGCCGGTTTCGACCATGCAACGATGACACAGCCCAATTTTTCCAAAATTTGTAATAGAACCCGTAGTAATCGTGTACGGCGAGACCCTCCAAGCGGCGGCAGCAGAAAAAGCCCGGCGGCGTTTGGGCGAGATAATGGAAAGTGAAGAAGAAAGCATAGCTGTCCTCGCGATCCATGGACCACCCTCCCCTACCATACCATGGGCTTAGGGTTGAGCTCAAGGGTGACCCTATAAAACGTAATACCTTGTTCCTGGTCAAGTACTTTGGCCCGACCCTGGAGCGTGCAGATCGTGGGTATCTTGGCTGCAGGGCAAGTCAGCAGTCCGACTGCCGGCTTCATATGGGTTCATCGGTTGCCCGGACGTTGCGAAATCAGATCTATAGTGGCCCCGCCGTATTCCAGAACAAGAAAAAGGAACTCCGCCTATGTCTAAGCAGTGGAATCCGGGCTCCCCTTTCGGGTACTGCTGGCGCCGCCGGCCAGACAGTCACATTAGGAAAGGGAAACCAGTATTAAGAGGACGAATGTATAGATAAAATATGCCGCGTCGAAACAAAGAACCATTTCGTAGTTGGGGTCGCATTACTCCTGATCTTCTGTAGCTGGTCATCTCTGCAACGGGTCGGCCGACGTGCGGGCCGCTGTCGCCCATCCTGTTTCATACTGCTCTCTCTTCAACTGTTGACAGCCCTGGACTGGCGTGCTTTCTCCTGACGCTGCCGTAGTGGGCGTACCGGCCGCCGATCCGAGTCTCAGCGGCGGCAACTGGGGCGCTTGTGGCCTTGACGAAGGCGTGCCAGGATGTGAGATCGAGGTCGGGTATCCTGAGGCAGCGATCGGCGGGAGAGAGCCTGGGGTTGATACGTAAGGGGAATTTGCAAATTCAACCTGTGGATGGGGGTCCGTTCTGCGACGTTGCGACGCTCTTTCGCCGGTTTCGGGATCGGCAGTACCATACGTAGGCCTGGGCCCCAGCGGCGGCGGGGAGGACCCATTGTTCGGTTCTGGGCTTGGTGGTCCTTGGTATGCGAATTCGCTGACTGAGGGAGTTCGGTATACGATGTCGCGTAGTCGATCGCGGTCAGAGCGAAGTCTTTCCCTGTCCGTCTCCAATTCCTGAATCCGCGCCTCCATCTCGCGGTACTGGTTCTCCATTCTCTGGTGCTCCAAGCGCTCTTGTGTTTCCCGGTCCTTTTTCCTCTTGCGAAACCTCTGTGATGCGCCCGCGTTCCGCTGTCGCTTTTCATCCGCCTGTCTTGACCCCTGATGCGTGTCCACAGGGACAATAAATGGCTCTCCATGAGCCGGTTGGATACGAAGAGCGGCTTGGCCTTCTCCAAATGTGAAGTTCCGAACGCCGCTTGAGCCGTATTGTAAACTGTGTTCGTTTGTCGCAGGCCACCTAGGATCCCCCCCAGGACCTTGGAATCCGCAGTGAGTCGGAGGTATTGCAGGGGCGTATGGGTTGTGTGGTGGGTATCCAGGAGTCTGTCCTGATTGAACACCCGAGCCCGCAGGAGCAAAGTAAGGACGACCTTGCAAGCTATGATCAGGGTGATTAGGAATCGGCTGGGAAATTGGCCTTGCTGTTGGTAAGGGCGTCATGCTTGGAGTCGCCCTGCCCACTGGGCTCACAACTCTGAACTGCTGCCCTAAAGGTGACCCTCTTGTGGAAAGGGGCTGGTCTGAACGACCGGGAACCCCAGCGTCTAACGACATTACTCGACCAGAATCTTGGGACCCGACTGGCGGGTGTTGGGGTTGTATCTGATTTAGAGTCCGCGGCGGGTGACTTTGTCCAGGACTGATTAGTTGGGGAGAATGGGGAGTCAATACTCGTCTTGCCGCTGCTATGGGGGGATATGGGCGGGCTGTGCTCGGAGAGTTGCGCTCTACAGATGATGGTGCCGTTGATGGCTGATCTTCGAGGGTAGGTGTCGTGTGTCCATGTCTCGTCATCCCCTGTCCTTGGAATACGAAAGGAGGCGATATACGCGGGCTAGAATTTGGTGCCACACTTGGTGCTCGAGAGCCCCTGGCATTCTCTTCGGCTCGTCCGCCTGAGAGTGGCTGTTGGGTCTCAGCAGGGTTCAAAATTGTGTGAACGCCGAGGGATCTGACGGGAAGTGACTGTTGTAGATCTCCGCCATTGGAGTGCGAGCTATTGTCAGTGCTCTCTAGCACCCTGTTCTCCGCCTGACGATCACCTCTCCGGAGGCTTGTCTGATAAGGACTTGGTTTTGCGGGCGTTTTGGGTGAGGTCTGGGGTGTAGCAGACTGGCTTGTGTATTCCCCCGACATCGAAGCCTTCTCCCTTGCTCTTTGGTGGTCGCCAGGTTCCAGACATCGACCTCTTTTCACCCCGGCGGATCGATATTCACAGTTCCTGGTTTCCACCCCACCACTGTCGGGCCTGTCCCCGCCCGGACCACCACGTAGCTGACTTGGCCAATATTTGCGGATAGATTGATTTTCTGTGACTGCGTATGGGTGATAACTGTAGGCCAATGGTTGTGGGGTTATTGAATGAGCCTTTTGTAGGACCGCCACGGTGTCTGCCAAGGATAATTCGCGAGTGATGTAAAGTGAGGGGAGGGGCTGGCGTTGGCGTTGGCGTGCAGAGTGGACTTGTTCTGGTCAATACTATAAAGGCGGCAACGGCAACGGCAACGGCAACGACAACGACAACGGTAACGGTAACGGCTCGGAGGATTTGCCGTACAAATCTCACTGCTTCTCACAAAAGAATATGATCCGTACAAGTAGGAGGTAGCGCTATCCCGAAGCACGCTCTTTAGGCGGATGTCACTAGTGAGTCGTATTTAGGAGTCGACTCGTAGCTGACGGGGCGTTAGAAGTGGTGAGGGATAGGAGGGAGCAATTATGATGAGGATAATGATAAGTTTGAAGCAACGGCAACTGATGGGATAGAAACAGAGGAAGTTGGGCCAGTGCTCGAGACAGACGAAGATCAGCTAATCTATAGTGCCCAACCCGGGATCTACGACCGCAACGAAGAGTGATGCAAGGAATCCGACCAGTCAGAGTCCCGCGAGAAGCCCTGCACAATGAATGGCTGGAGAGGCCCTCGAAGCGCAAATCTTCTACCTAGTATAGTGCAAACTAGTGTAGAGTCCGTGGTGAACAACTAATTAGGTAGCGTAGCACCCCAGCTAATAAGGAATGATAAATTCTCGAGTAAGCGATGGTTGTAGGTAGCTTGACGTGATTGGGAGTCGACGACGGTAGTGACCTGAGTGGATCAGTGCGAAAGAGAGGCTCCTATAAGTTGGCCAAGGGGTTCCTACGGCGCTGGCTTTGCAAAATGCTTCGGGGCGGGATAGAGAAAGTGAAAGCAAGGAAGATATCCGGTTTCGAGGTTTCAAGCGGAGCCGCTGCTCTTTGATCATGACGGCCTATGTACCTACCCATCATCACATAGCTCTGCTCCGATTCAGGGCGTCTCTTATCATAAGAAGTACACTACTGTGCTGCTCATGGAGGGCTGGTACGGACTACCATCGACTGTGTGTCAAGCATGGGTGTCCACTGGGGTGCATGGTCCAGGGGGGGCCTGGTAAATAAGTCGATGCTACATTCTCAGTAATATGTACGTCTGTACATAGGATTTGTGTGTTGGTGCTGAGTACCGACAGGGCTTAGGGGCTTTGACACCTTGGGTATTTGATGTACTCAGGGATACGGTCGTAGCTAGTGTACAGTACATTTCAATACCCCGTCTGGGCTAGGAAGATGAGATATAAGGAAACCCTTGACAGCAGCCATGAATATTACCAAATGCACGAAGCAATGACGGTGATCCTACCTAGTGTAGATGCTAAATCAGCATGAGCCTGTTACCTCGCAGCCTTACGGCCCGAGCCTATTACATCCGCCCGATAGCTTTTCTGCAAGAAGTCCACTACGCGGAACATCGTGGTACGACTGGCAGCAAGTCGTCTGGCTTCACGGTGTGGGCATACCGGCAGGTTTCCGGCAAATAACGACATCGTACCCTCGAAGCAAACCACCATAACTACTAGTACCTACCTAATGTGTTTACCCCATTGCTTGGCCTTCCGCACTGCTCGGCCACTCCACGGCGGACAAGGTGGCACCTTCATCGAACTGTTCGAGAGGCGAGGCCGAGCAGTACGAGAGACCAATAAATAGGGTGAATACGTTGTGGCGTGGACGATGGACCGATGGTGGCCATGACAGGATCGACTCTCTCACATGGCTTCCGAGGTTCAGCTCCCTATCTACTTCGTACATCTTACGGAATACCTACCTACTCTGCTATTACTGAAAGTCACCGGCCGAGCAGTAAATTTGGTGGATACTCTTGGGTACCAATACGCTCAATTTGGGGGAATTGTCATATTTTTTTTCTTTCTTTCTTTCTTTCTTAGGCCGGTTGTGTTAGCCCACTGTAGACATAGCTATCGACCTGGGGGAAAATGAAGGCATCGTGACGGATCAGCTAGCCTATAATTGCTGGGCGTGGAATGTACACGTAGTTCGGCATGCAGTTCGCATAGGTCGCTCGGGCGGTGAGAAGAACGCGTGACATGCAAGGACATATGAGGTCGGATTTGCCGTGCACACTGCATATCGCGAGGTGGATCTGTGGAGCGCTATGGTTGACCGAGAGAGGATCACGATGTGTTTCTTGGCCGGTATTTCATGCGAAGCAGATTGGTGTAGTCCGTGGTCGGTACGGAGTGGAATTGGTGAGTTGACGTCGATAAGTTACGGTATTTCCTTACCACATAAGCCCTAGTTGATCAGCAGGCCCGGCTAGCAATGCAGCGCTCAGGCGAAGAGATACGAAACGAAACGAAGCGTAACGAAGCGTAACTGTAGTTTATAGTAACTGTGCATTCTGGTGTCGGTGGCAGATTGTCACTGGCTGATTGCTAGTCACGAGCCCACCGTTGGGGCTTGACGGCTTAGTGTATGAACACCAGGTCCGAAGGAGTGGGTGGTCGTGATGGCTAATATACTTCATACCTGGTCCAACATGTGGTGTACTTAGTAGAGTCATTTGCCTATCAAGTCATTTAATCCATTTACTCCATTTAATCGCTTGCAACCTCGTTCGTCCATAATATACACTAGTAGGCCGTCAGAGATTGGGGTTGGTCTGATCGCAATAAGAATAGCCGGTGGTGTTTTTTTTCGGACTACCCATCCATCTGAACTATCTACCGCACGCTGGGACCCAGTGCCTGGGGCGCTACAAGGACGAGCTGGCTAATCAGACGGAGCAGGAGAAGAACATGGCAACTGAGGATGGCAAGATGAAACAAGTGCGTGTTCCTGGGTCTCATTGAAATCGAGTACAGACGTACCTACAGACGTACCTACATACAAGTGTGGCTTCGACGGCGGGAATGACGAGCCTGAAAAAGGCGTGCTCGCTAACATCAGAGGACCCATATCGGCCAGCTCATCCTACATACATACAATACGTAGGAGATACATCTGTGCTCCGTACGGACGTACATGACGATAATACACCACACCACATATGTAATATGATGTATGCCGGCTTATTATAGGTCCGGGGGGGCTTCTTCGGGGTTCCTGGCGACTGGCTCCAGTCGCGGCGAGATGGAGAGAACAAAGAGGGACACATGCTGAGCGCAGTGCGTTATGTGGTGTACTGAATGACATTATGCTTCCCGTCGACTACCCGGTAACCATCTACGGACTAGATAGACACACTAGACGGAGTAGAGGAGTAGATACGATCTCCCGTACCCAGGTACTTATACCTCCCTGCCCTCTCTCCTACCGCAACCAGGGCGGTACCCAGACGGTGGCGTACATGTCATGTAGGTAGGTAGCAATAGCAGCGCTGAGTATCTGTCTAGTCTAGTGTCGTGTACTCGGTGGATGCAGCACGCTCTCCCGAAGCTGGTCACGATCAAAAAGAAAATCTGCTTAGCACCCACACCGCGGAAAGCGGGAAGACGTATCCTGCACGAAATAGTTACCGTACGAGCCTCTAACTGCTCTCTTCTTAGCCCAGCATGGCGTAGTATACTGTGTGCTGCGTTCTCCCATCTACGCTTAGGTAGACCTATGGACGCTATTCCCAAGATGCTCGGGTGGACACGGTACCCAATATTACTTGCTGAGTAGTGCTCCGTCCTCAGTATTCGTACTTAGTAAGTTCACGGAGCGTCTTTCTGGTCCTGGCAGGATCGTCAGCGTGTCTCCTTTTGCATTAGCAACTACGTCTGTACACACTGGTTTGAACACCAATTCACAACTACCTAGTTACTACCAGCGGTAGTCCTCAAGAGAGGACGGACCGGCAAATTAATCCGCATGGGTAGGTAGCGGACGTACGTCCGTAGTTAGGGAGGAAGGATATTTGCCATGCGTGACCTTTGCACGACAATCGGATCAAGCCATCAGGTACCAACACGCGGGTCAAGCATTGCGAAGTTGATTCCAGCCCAACGTTGCCGAAGCGGTGTCGTATCGCAGCCAGCCTTTGTCGGCATTGCACAAGGCCGCAGGAGGATCGCCCACACAGCTACTGTCGATTCTCGACACGCATAACACGTCTCTCTCTCTCTCGATGATACTTATCCTGAGGTATTTGCGGGGCGCGCCTTGGAACCATGGATTCGAGGGTCAGTCCCCAGGTGTGGCGGCTTTTCCAATCACGGGCCTGGGTTTGACCCTTGACGATGAGGGAACAATGTGGTGTGCGGAGTGTGCATTTTTCAGGTATGGGATCTGGATCTGTATTCGTATCATGTACTGTGCATCTTGCATCTTTGCCTGGGCTTGCTTCGTATCTGAACGTAGGTACAAGAGGATGATGACAGTTTAGAAGTTGCCGACTTCTTGGACAAAGTCGTCGGTGTGAGATCCAGCGCCACGGACAGTGAGGATACTAGTGTGATATGTAGGTACTGTATGTAAAGAGGGAAGCAGGACAGTTGGAGATGGGGGGAGGGCATGTGCCATGTAGGTATGCCTGCATGTGGTATAAAAAGATCTGTGTGTAATTCTCAACTCTGGTTACTATGTGTGTGTGTGTGTGTGTGTGTGTGTGCGTGTCGTCGCCATCAGCCCGGCTTCGGCTGTCGTCTTGCTGTCATGAAGTCGTAACGGCAACCGGCTCGCCCATACTACCACCTACCTATACTCTGTAATACCTACCCGTCTCAATCTGGCGAACGGAATAATAGCAACTGCATCGCTAACTATGTGCCTTTCCGACGGCTAGCCGTGAATGAGGAACTCGCATGAGCGTGCAACGTACCCCGGTCATCACCACCGCCCATACTACCACGAGAAGGGGGATTCACTACCTGACCACAGCATTGACGCTTTGCATATGTGCGTGCGTTGTACGTACCAAGCCGTTTCCTTCTTCATCCGCTAGGTACAGTACTTATAGCGTAGTATGGAATGCCTCCCGCTGCATGATGGGCATGCCCGTCACTGTTAAGCAGTTGATCCCGCCGCTCTCTGTGGACTCTGTGGACCGTGGTCGGCTTCCAAACACGGTACAGTCTGGACATACACTAGGAAGTCCTGCGTCTGCTCCACGACTTACCTACATGACGATACATTAGCCCGCTGCCTACGGTGGTGTACTTCTACCTGACCAAGAGATGACTCTGCTAGCGTAGCACGTCAGGCCACGGCATGCAACCTCGAGTTCTCGACAATGCAACCCCCCAAACAGCCTCCACGAGAGACCTCCGGAGCTGACCCCCATAGCGCAGTTACAGTACCCATAAATAATAAGCGCAGGGATTGTGTCCCGAGTTTTTGTTAACCCGGGCATCTGGGTAAGGGAGCGCAGCCTAAGCCGCCTCGGGAGTAGTGTAGCGCTCCCAACAAGCCAGCGTAAGCCAGCGTGGGGTGTCGAGTGAGGCGGTTGGCTTGGTGTCGGGTTGGCCATCGTTGGAGTTAGCACCGAGGGGGAGCACTGCCTCCCCGGGGAGGCCCTGGGTAGGCCCTGGGTAGGATCTGGGTAGGATACTGTTTTATTAGCGGGTTCGCGCTGTCGTCTGGTGTACCGTCGTATTGTACGCGTAGAGGCTAGCGTACACCACATGCTACCTTACGTACTAAGTATGTAGCAGTGCGGTGGTGCACGACCAACCAGTAAGTATGTCACATCTGGCGATCGCAGCATGGTGTATAATGTATAACGTAATTAATGACAGACAACTCCGTAATCCCGTACGAAGTACGGAATACTTGGCCGCTACGGCACGAGTTAAAGTGGGCAAGGAACCTCAGAGGCGGGACTGAGAAGGGGAACAGGAAGGGGAAGGACTTCGGAGAGTTTCATGAACACTCCCGAGAGAACGTTCCCGAGAGAAGAGGTGTACCGTCTTGGTCTCTCTGCGCGCGTGACTGCGTCCGGCAGCGATTGTGTCTTTCTGACTTTGTAAAACGGCCTGGCTTTGTTGGTTTCTACCTTTGGTAGTTAGCTACCCTGATACCGGTAGTTAATTTGCTTTTCGATACTGGGCATCGAGTTGGTGCGTTGCTTTTCCCAGGACCGGGATATCCAGTACCTGGCTCGGCAAGGATGTCCGAGCCACCCCATGTAGAGGTCACAACAGCTCCGTTATTGTAGCGCGCGTACAATGTAGGAATGCAGTGTAGCGATACCGACACTACACATCACTGCGGATACCTAGTATTAGATGGGATTATCTTGCCCTCTGGCTCTGCCGCACGTACTTGGTATGATGTCCGCGCATGGAGCTGCTGCAAAGAATCGCCGGCGTCGTTTCGAGGCTGGTCATTATCTAGATAGCAAGATGTTTTAAATCTGCATCAAAAGCCGTCGCCATTCGACAGCGCCGTAGCTCCGTGCTGAGTGTGACAGCACGTGGGTTGTCCGATATAGTGGATTTCCAGAAATCTAGATGGCGTGCAATCAAACCCATGTTGCTTGTGGCGGTAGAACAGTCACACGCGCCGCGAAAACTGAAGCAGATGATACTGACAACGTTGAAGCAGCAATAAAAGAGATGGCGGGGCACGGCACACTACGCGGAATGAATAGCCAGCGATCCACTCTTGTCATCATAAGAGCGTACCGGTACCTTAACATTATATTAAACCCCTTTGATTACATAACATCCGTACCTATATAACGCCTACTCACTCTGGTACGTTATGTACATAAGTACGGAATAAACGGCCATCCTGTATACACGAGCCTCAGCCGTTGACGTTACCGACAGTTCCATACTCTTAGTAATACGGTACTAATGGTATTGCCGTGATAATCCTCCCAGACGGTATCCGGCGGGGCATGAACACAATCCCAAACACCGCTGACGGAGTTGCTACTAGGCATTGTGTGCTAAGGAACTGTACCCAACAGTGAAGGTAGACACATGATGTACTCGGTAAGTATCGTAGCATTGGTAGGTGGCAGTTGGTATTTGTTTCAATTAGTCTGGAATTGTACTTAGTAGACGTAGAAATACATAGTAATTACGTGCATTCGAACGAAGAACGGAATACCTATAGACTGTACTAACAACTTGAAATAATAACATCAAACCGACCCACAGTCTACAGACACTTCATCGGCGCATGCTTATCCTATACATACCCAGAGAGTTGGATGCGTTTTATCGAAATTGAGACTTTTCTTTTTTTCAGTGGAATGGGATTACAGACTACGTAGGACCATATACGAAGCAGAGAAGCTGATTCTCCCGCGCGTGTACTCTGAAGCGACTACCATCGCAAGCCCGTCGTCGCCCGACTCCTACGGAGTATGTGTAGGTACATGTGTGGCGATGTACATCCCATGTACGCAGCCCACAGACAACGCTAGCTGATGGCGTCTGATCAGGTACCTACACTAATAATACGGAATACAGTCCCTGTCAGTGGGTTGTTGGGATTCCCACACCTCATAAAAATGCACCGCCCTATCACAATTCTGAAGCGCCAGTTGATTCGTCGTGGCTGGTGCCGAGAGCTCCGCATCTCGATCAGGGAGCACAACGGGACCGTATGCGTACAAAATCTGAAGTATGGTGTGCAGAATGCATCTGCAGCTAATAAAGAATGACTGCAGCATTCAAGGGTTGACGGAACGCCCTGACGGAACACCTCGACGGAAAGCCCTGACGGAAAAGCCTCGACTGGCTGGAATCTCTGCTACTCAGCGTGGGGAGTCACATTACCCGGCGTAATGCACATAACGCAAATCACCTGTGCATTCACACAGCACCGTCTACCGTCTTCCGCCTACCGTCTACCTAACCATGTATTCCGGTCGGCATACTATGGAGGTAAATAGTGCAGATACGGAAGCCCGACTTGCAAAGTGTCAATCGGGCCAAGATACGCCAAGGCGCCGGGAAATCGTTGCATCGGAGCCAGTCGACAGCCCATGCAACTATAAGAACGAGGCCCCCGTCGCCATTCCGGGGCACAGTCCATTCGACACCTACTATGTAACACCAACCGAAGCCTTCGGCAGCCAACCACGAGGTCGTCAGGGCTCGAAACTCACTCGACCTTCCATACGGATTACATAGCGTACGTACCTGCCGTACTTCCATGTTTCCGCCCTCGGGTGCGGGGTCTCTTCGATCTCGGCCTCTATTCGGGGCCCCGGCAAGGCATCGGAGGTACTGTATGTACTTACGAAGTAGGAGATGGATAATGCGAGTAACGAGGTTCTTGGCCTCCATGCTTAGGCGGGCCCACTTTTGCCCGTAACTTTTGCACGGACTGCGGTAAGGAGGTACCTACCGGTAGGTACCTGGGTAGCGTACGGTGTGACTAAGCCAAGCGGCTAAGAACAATTCCAATTGTAGGTAGCCAATTTGGTCGGGTAACTGGTGACTTTGCCGGGAATCCTATTTTTACTTAGCACACTAATTAATCGATATAGGCACGCAGTAGGTGCCTCAAGGTGATCTCGTCTTCATCTTTCTCATCAAGACATGTGCGGTGCAAGCGTTAGGCAGGTAACTACGGAATACGGACGGACATTGGATATCGGCAACTTCCAAAAGCAAGCTACCCACATTACACATCACTTATCAATTTCCTAGCCAACTCAACAACCAGCTGGAAGTTTATACTGGGAATATACGTGCTGCGGTGCCGAGGTTTGTCTTACGGTACGGACTTCGCTGTGCACAGATAGGTATCGTCACGGCCCCGGCACCGCCTTACACAACCCAGACTGACCCAGATTATGTAATAGGCCATCTGTGCATCAAGACATCTCAATTGCACTTCGTACACTGCGTAGAAAGGGAACACGCAACTTGAACATAGCTAGATACACAGAAACCGGACATTTATTAGACTTAATTTGCCTCCTACCTAAATATGCGCGTTAATTAAAAGTATACTAGATAAGCAAATAGAGAATAGTAGACTTCCAACCACAGGTTATTCGTAGCACAGTATCAGGTGAGTAAGTATCTATACAGTACCTATAGTGGCCATGGGCGTCGGGCCGCTGTCGCCGTAGTGGTCCGGAGGGGGTACGGCGACCACCTGTGCCTTGGTAAAACCGTGAGCCGCACGGTGCTGTAACTAAAAGAGGATATCCAGTCACGTTCTCATAACCAGTTAATATCTAGGTAACTAGTTACAACTTCGGAGTCCGCCTAACCTGGAAGCAACGGTACATTCAATACCGGCACGATGGTGGATGTATTAGCGGGGTAAGATGACCGGTTTCGTCCGTCAATCAATCGTTACCTGGAGAGAGACACAGAACCATGCTTTAGGCCCCGGATTGCTTCCCCTAGCTTGCAGATAATCGCCACCCGTTCGGCCCCCTTGGACCGCTGTTCTACGCCAGCACCGTATAGCACCGTGAACGATAACAACAGGCTTGCTTTTATTAGTCAACGGCGGTCCTCCCAAGGCTTCCTCTGGTTAATATGAGTCATGATGGGCATGGCGAGAGCTGAGTTGCCTCGGGAACTTGTATTTACACTATCTAGGTAGGTACTTGGTAGGGAGAGATATCCTGAGCCATTGACAGCCCTGTCCCGAAACGCACACTTGTTGGTAGCATTATGCTCAGCTCGAATCTCTACCGCCTCGGATTGCTGGCAGGGATTGAGTTCCTTACCGGTTCGGGCTAACAGAAAAGCTGGTCATCTTGCGGAGAGTCGAGTGGAGACGATGAGAGATGTAGGTACCTACACCGTAATGATGTGTCAATTTACCATTCTTTCCAGGTTTCTGTCAAAAAGGACCAGTTTCCGGGTGAGACAGTCTGACCGCATCGATCTCTGGTCATGTGGTTGTGCCGTGTAATTGTTGCTTGTTGGAGATTGAACCGGAACCAGAACCAGAACCAGAACCAGTACGAAATATAAAAGTGAAAATTCCCTTATCCCTCTCTACACCTCGTGTTCAACGGTCTCTACCTAGCCGGGCCGAGTCTTCGTGGCGCTAATCGCTGGCCTTTCTTTTCCATCAAGCTCAGCTCTCTTGAGCTGCATGTCGTGGCTGGGCTTCGCTGGACGGCGCATGTATCGTGACTACACCATGCACCCACGATGTGTGTATGTGTGTGCCTTGATGCTTGTACAATGTGCCCTCCGTCCGTTGCCGGCCTACACCGACATTGCAGTAAGTGATGCAGCCGGTTAGGGCCGTGCATGAAATGGAGCCGCATGAACCCCTCAAGGATTGCGTTCTTATCGACGACGTGGACAGCCATCCAAAAATAGGCGGCGTGCAAAAAGCGGTCACGGCTGCAACTGGAATCTTATACCCATGGGGCTCTGCGGCGGTGAAGCGACTGTCTGCCATACCATGTTCCTCGATAGTTTCCCACGATGTTTCGATTGAACGGCTTTCCCTCGCTTGCATGCTAAGAATATACTGAGTAGGTTGGCATTTGCCAGCCGATCAATTCACAAGCCAGTAACTATCTAGCTCATGAGTGCGAGGTGCCCCTCAGTCGAAGCAAATACTAGCGACATGCTTCTTGCCGAAAAGCTCTATCTATCTACCAATTGGTTCATCTGGAGAGTTGGGCGTTCAAACAAACACCATCCGTCCTATACCTACTGCGAGGCAAGGTAGTCGGCCCGTCACCCACAAGTAGTTTGGGAAATACCTAATATTTGGATTTCATCCAATTGAATCCCAAAAGTCTTCCCGGTCTACGGACTACGATGTACATTAATAACCCAAGCAAACACGTGTTTCGAAGTTTTATAGTAGCTAACAATCGATTTGATAGCCCGGCAGTCTTTGCCCATCAGTCACCGTGCAATGACAATGGTGGAGTGACAGCCGCTCGCATGTCGACGTCGGGCGACGACCTGACTTGAGCCGCCGGGACAACAGCTGCCGTCGCCCGCACGCCAGCAGCGCACGCACGGAGAAATCCAAGATTCAACGGCTTGAAGGCCCGCCTTCCGGAGAATTAATTATGAACTATCTACATTACGTATCTAGCAGCCTAGGTACATGCCGTCATAATAAATCAGGGCGCCGACCTCCCATCGCTTTCAAAAAATTATAAAAAAAAAGATAACGCGAAAGAAAAAAACATGAACATGAATTGAAGATTTGACCCATGTGTTTCTGAGGTATAAGTCACTGTGAGCTGCGTGAGAAATATTGGGATTAAGTCACCCCAACGCGAGTAATCAACACCGAGTCGCCAGCAACGCGATCCGCAAAACCGTCCCGGTAGCCTAACCGGGAGATTTCAAGAGGTTCCACCCGAGTTCAACCCCTCATCTCATCGATCCTGTCCGCCGCGAGATAAACGCCATAAGCCAGGCAGATCCAGCAAAAAACTGAACCAGAAAATATCACTGAAGTCAAGCAGGCAAGAAAAAAACAGCAGCAAGCAAAAAATGGCCGCCGTTTCCCAGCCCGAGCTAGAGCAGTGGCATGTCACTGAGCCGTATCTCAACCTGCACTGCGCTCTGGGCGAGGGGCCGTTCTACGAGAAGGCGACCAACAGCCTGCGATTCGTGGACATCAAGAAGCACCGCGTGCACTGGGTGAACCTAGCCGAGGGCCCGGCGTCGGCGACGACGGTGCAGCTGGACACGCCCGTCACCGTCACGGCGGACATCGAGGGCGTTGATCCGCAAGAGCGCATCCTCATTGGCGTCAAGCATGGCATCGCAGTGCTCGACCGCAAGACGGGCAAGTACGAGTACGTCGCGCGCTTCGGCGCGTCCGACTATGAGAGGCTGCGCAGCAACGACGGCGCCGCGGATCCTCATGGCAGGTTCTGGCTTGGTACCATGACTGACATCGGGCTTGATCTCCAGGCCGAAGGTACGTATAAAGAAGCTCACTTGCGTCGCCTTTCTCAGAGAAATCCTAGAGACCGGCATCAGGGGTTGATTTCTTAGGGGAATCGATACGTCGCATCAGTAGCTAGGGGTTTTGACATCAAGACATGTCGTTTACGACCCATCTAGAGCTATTCACGCATACTAATACAAAAACCCAGGGCATGTCCATCTATTCAGCGGTGGCCCCGTGGCGCAGTCGGTGCGACACCCCGTGACAATCCCCAACTCCGTCGGCTGGTCACCAGACAACAAGACTATGTACTTCACCGACTCGACCGCGCGGACCATCTTCGCATGGGACTACTCGGTCGAAGATGGAAGCCTGTCCAACGAGCGCGTCTTCTACCGCCACGTGGGCTCCGGCGAACCGGACGGCTGCCGCGTCGACACGGATGGCAACCTGTGGCAGGCTGTGTACGGCGAGTCGCGCGTGCTCAAGATCTCGCCCCAGGGGAAGCTCATCGGCCAGGTCAACCTCCCTACGCACAACATCACCTGCACGCAGTTCGTCGGCACGGAGCTGTTCATGACTAGTGCGGGCATGGAGAAGGGCGAGGGCTCCGATGAGGCTGTGGAGCTGAGCGGTGCGCTATTTAAGGTGGACGTGGGGGCAAGGGGGTTGGAGCCTTTCGCGTTTAAACTGCGCAAGTGAAGGCATGTTAATATAAGGGAATACCTACAGGCCATGGGCGGGTCACGCGCGATGTTCCATGCACTCTGAGGTTTATTTTCACGGCGTGGCTATTTGCGCTTCGTTCCTTGTCTTTTGGCATGAGAACTGCACTGATGAATTGACCACCGCCGCCACAAATAAACCTCCCTTTTTGCTTCTTGGCCGCCCCCTCCGATTTCCATCCCGCCCGATTTCACTTTGGCTTAAGTGCGAACATCCGGATAGGATATAACTCGTCGGGCATTCCATGTTGCAATTCAGTCTTGATGATGCGGAGCCCTTGGCTCTCGAAAATGCGTTTAAATGTTCCTTCTTGTCTATATTCATTTGTCAGTAACTGCTAGTCAAAGATTCAAGACTACCGCGACTGCGTGGGTGTAGTGTCATGTGAACAATTCGACCAAAATTGGTAGCCATGACAATTCTTACCTCATCACACTGCTATCTTGTTCATCAAACGCATCCTCGCCATTACATACGTTTTCCTTGATGACAATAATGCCCTTGGTCTTGCCATCGTCTCCGATGCTTAACACAGATTTGCACTGCGGCTCCAACATCCTACGTCAGTAATATATTTCTTCGGTGGGCTATCCAGCAGGTTTCGGGACTAGCTGGACACCCCTGACAAGAATGGCAGAGCCAAATAGTACTCACGTATGCTAGGTATGTCCCAACCTGTGCATCGGTCAGGTATCCAAGACACCACTGGATCCAAATCACATCGTAGTAGACATCACCAGTTTCATCAGGTCGCCAGTCCTCGAGGCCAACATTGAAGATTCTCCCCACACCCTCGCGCTTTGCCAGGGCTGCCGTGAACTTAGACACTGGCTCGATGACATCGACGGTCTCCGCAAGGTCCAAAAGCAGACCGTTCGTGATGCGGCCAATACTGCCAACATCATCTCAGCCATTCCAGCTCTTAGTCTATTTGCCCCTGACTCCCCGTGCGTGAACAGAAAAGGGCAAAAGCAACAGGGATAATTAAGGGGGGTCAAAGCTTCGAGGGATCCAAACATACCCAGCACCACCTTCCAAAACCCTTCCTATTGCCTTGCGGCCATTCTTGCGGCCAAACCCCAGCTTGGCCAGGAAGCTCCTGGAGCCACGCAGGTCTACCCTTGAGACGCTAGCGTATCCGCCGAGCATGCCGTTGTCATTAGCATCAATGCCCTCCCAATAGTGGCGGGAGTCATTGGCGTTGATCATAGAGTCCGACGTAGCCGTGGCGGACGTTCCGTCTCCGGCTGCGGTGTTTTCGGGATCCTCGGAGGGCGGCATTATCTATCCTTAGTATCTCCTTCCCAGCATACTTCTATAAAAAAAGAGTCGAGAATAGAAGAGAAGAAAAAAGAGAAAAGAAGAAGTCGGGGACGGCGAGACAGAGTTGATTAATAGGAGAGGTGCTCCCTTAGGGACGCTGAAAGTATGAGGTATGGGATCGAATTTCTCATATCCCTTATCATGATATCTGCCTTAACCAGGGGAGGTAGGTAACGCCTTTTGCGAGTGTTACTTGGATACCCCCATTATTACATAGGTACCCATATAGACTGCACATGGCAAACTGCTCAGAGTAATACCTAGGAGTCGACGAATGGCGGAGATCGATTAGAAACCTTTGGCGTAACGAAAGCGTAGGTATTTGACCGGTCTTAGGTAATATTGGCTGATTCACAAAACTTCAACTCACGTGTTCGCACCTTGAACTTAACGGGTTTACCCCGTCGGTCGACCTACTTTATTTCTCGGCCATCCAGGGGATGTTATTAGTCTACAACCCCCTGTCTTGGTGGTCGGGTAGAAAGGTGCATAGGTCGGGTGGCCGAGCCATGTACGGGGCCGAACTGTATGGTGACAACGTTAACCGGTTCCTTATGTTTAGCTGGCCGAGTCGCGTCGTCGGCCGAACGGTGGGGCGACAGCACCACGTTTAGGCTGTTCTGGCAGAGAACGGCCTAGGTGGCGGTCTGACGGTCTGATGGCCCGCAATCTACAGACCAAAACGGACCGAAAGCCCTTTTAGGGGACGGCATGGCGGTGGTCCGGGGTTGCCGTCTTGTTACCTACCACGCGGCAGGCACGCAGTCTAGGTACTTTATTTTAGAGGGAAGGCACCATTCCACCACCGGCTCACTCCCTTTTCTCTCACATGTTCACTTTGCATCTCAACCTCCGTTTGACACCTAGCATGATCCCAATCAGAAATATTTCAACAAAACATCACCTTTTCTAGGATGGAAGCAATTTGGAAACTGCGATCCAAGCCGACAGCCCAAAGTGGCGTTCATCACGACAAAGACAATACCCTCCGAGAGTATGAGCGTCTCATCAACAGTCCCCAAAAGGTCCGTTTCGAGTATGTTGCCGAGGGTCGAGCCAACGTCGTCTTCTCCATCTGGGAGTTGAAAGGCCCAACAGTCTCCAAGGGGCGGTTCGAGGGCGCCTTGCTCCGCGTTCCCAAGGATACGCCAGGTGTGACTCCCTGCGACTATAAGACTCTCAATGATTTTCACGAAAATGAGATCCAGGACCGCGTCGGTCATCAAAATCTTGTCCCCCAGGCTCTGGTCCATATTTCAGCCGAGATTGCGGACATACTGCACAGACAGCGGAATAAGAACGACAAGAGCGTCATTCGGGCTGGGTATGGCATGTTAATCCAGGATATGAGTGAGTCGCCGGGCTACTTGGCCATTGAGTTTAAGCCCAAGTGGTTAGCGCAGTCACCGATTGCACCGTCAGATGCAAAGCGATGCCGCACCTGCGCGCGCGAGGCGTTTCGCAATAGCCAGCGGCAGGTGAAGGGACAAGCGGTGTTGGTACCGGTATGTCCGCTAGGGCTGGTGCACGAGAATCCTGCCATAATCATGGACACCATCAAACGCCTCACGCCAAACTGGGCCGAATTGGACCAGAAGCGCCTGTTTGATGCATTTGAAAACAGTGGAATTCTGAAGAAGCTCCGCGAGCTACAGACGAAGGGAGACCCGGGACGAGCACTCCTAGACGACCCATCAGATCCCAATCTTGGGCTGGCCATGACGCTTCGAGACTGCTCATGTTATATTCGCATGCCTGTGGAGCTCACCAGGGCTGTGGAGATCAAGCTTGCGGACGTCGACAAGAAGAATTGGGAGGAGAAGCAGACGTACTGGCAGGATTCTCACCAGAACTTGGTCGACAATGGCTGGTATACGTGTGAAGAGAACGTGGCTACACCCATTGTGACAGATTGTGTCTTGAGTTGACTTGCGTCTACGTAACAACAAGACAAACAGAACGTATATGCTGATTCATTTATGCCAGACCTAGGTACGAAATCGCGCGGCACGACAGAAGCCGTAGAGCCCCTATTTGAAGATGAAGCAAAGGCACTAACAAGGAGATGTTAGAACTGATAGCGGACTTGTCGAGCCCAAGAGAAAGGCAGCTTCTTCTCGAGTCGTTTCCGGAGAGAGAGTCCGAACATCGTGCCGGGTGTACCCGTCATACTCAAGTCATACTTGGTATGATATGGGCTTGGAAAGCACCAAGGCTGGACGGGATACCAAATATATTTCAATAGCTTGCCACCCCTGCCGATAAAAGGAGACGAAAAAGAGGGCCAATCGCGAAGAATAGCTGACACAAAAGCAACCTGTTCTCGCCCTGGGGCCTAATCGTATCGTTCTAGAACGATGGGTTTATCGAAAGAACGGCCGGAAAGGGCACGACCAAATGAGACTGAAACGGCATCGAAACGGCATCGAAACGGCCACGCACAGCGGGATTAAGTAGATTTCTTGCAAGAACGAATGGGTATTACGCTTCACGCTCACAAGGACAATCTTATATCCGATCACGTCGGCGGCGCATCGAGGCCGGGGTGTCAATGAAGAGGCATGCAAGGCGTGAATTTATATTTCCAAGGTACTTGACCTTATGGTACACGAGCAACGGTACGACGTGCCCCTGACAAACCCCATATACATATGGAGCAATGCGGTGGATTAGGTTAGAAGCTTTGTGACGGCGAGGAGGATTACATTAGCACTTAGGAGACTACTGCGAAAACCTTCACGTACGGTACGGTTAACGATGAAGCTGTCAATACAGAGATAACGGCAAATGTTTAATCTCGGTAGAGCCTGTATATCTGGCAATGGTAAGCTATTAAACGAGTCTAACCTTCTCGCGTTCTTTAAGGGTGTCCGCCATGGCCGTGGCTACCTCCGTAGCCACCCTTCCCATGACCGCCATTCCCATGGCCACCGTCATGACCACCCTTACCGCCGTCGTGGGATTTGGCATAGCCGGCCTTATAACCACCCTTGCCGCCATCACCCTTTCCCCAGCCGGCAGCATAACCGCCCTTACCGCCCTTACCACCATCACCCTTCCCCCAGCCGGCAGCGTAACCACCCTTACCACCATCAGCCTTTCCCCAGCCGGCAGCATTGCCACCCTTACCGCCATCAGCCTTTCCCCAGCCGGCAGCATTGCCACCCTTACCGCCATCAGCCTTTCCCCAGCCGGCAGCATTGCCACCCTTGCCACCAGCACCCTGGTAGCCGGCGCCCTTACCACCGTCGGCTTTGCCATCAGCAGCCTTGCCATCGTCAGCTTTACCACCGTCGGCCTTGCCATCAGCAGCCTTGCCATCGTCGGCCTTGCCGTCGTCAGCCTTGCCCTCGGCACCCTTGCCATCGGCGCCCTTGCCATCAGCCACCTGATAGCCGCCGCCCTTACCACCATCTCCCTTTCCATAGCCGCCCGCATAGCCGCCCTTGCCGTAAGCGCCCTTGCCGTAAGCGCCCTTGCCATCGTGATATCCGGCGTAGTTCCCGTCGCCCTTCCCGAGGCCCCTCTCAGCCATTTTCACCTGGCGCTTGTCGTGGTGCTCGTGATGCTCGTCGCGGTGGCCGTCGCGGTGATCGTCACGGTGACCATCGCGATGACCGTCATCTTGGTGACCATCGTCTCGGTGACCATCATCGCGGTGACCATCATCGCGGTGACCATCATCACGGTGACCATCGTCGCGGTGACCGTCGTCGCGGTGACCGTCGTCGCGGTGACCGTCGTCGCGGTGGCCATCATCGCCGTGATCATCGCCGTGGTCCTGGCGGCTACTAAGGAGGCTGTTGATGTCGTCCTCCAAATCGTCCAAGTCCACATCATCGTCCTGGCGGACTCGCAAGTGGTAGTCCTCATATGCCTCATGGGCGCCATGGGCGCCATGTACGCCGTGGTTGCGCTCATCGTCTTTCTTGATGTCGGCCTCTTCTCCACGCTTAGCGACCTGGGCACTGTTCTGAATAAACGTACACTGTTAGTAACTCGCCATATACATGTTGGTGGTTATGGGTAACCGGTTAAAAGATGGATGAGATACGGTGTAAGGAACCAGAATGGCGTGGTAACGGGGCTATCGAGTGGCGGACGACGTTCTCGGCCGGGCAGGGAGAGCCCGTGAGACAAGAAATAAGTGACTCACTTTGACTGGTGCGGCAATAGGGTTCGCGAGGACGGCCGGGCCGAGCATCAGCACGGCGGCCACAAGGGACTTGGTAATCTGCATTGTGGCGAAGCTTTGGTAATGATTAACTGACAACGGTGTGGAGAGAATCAGGTTCGAGCAAAACGTCAAGTACGACGAAATGAGAGGTTCTGGCAAGAAAAAGGAAACGTTCGTTCGGCTTGGTTTTAGCACTAGAAGATGCCTGCCTTTGTAGGAGATTCTACGAGATGATGGCACCGAGCCCGGCGGGTTGGTCGTATTTATGTGCGATTCGGGACTCCCGAACTCGACCTCGTATGGGATTATTCATCGCCGCAGCTGCTTTTCCCCCATCATACCGGCTCTCCATCACTTGGAACGCATCAGCTTGCGTTTTGAGTTCGCTTGACGACAGCGCTATCTCATCTGGGAATCGGGCACGTTGCGGGCGGACACCGTGAAATACATCATCAATATCTACCAAACCTCTGGCCACCTCGCGGAGGCCAGAATCCGGCAGGTAACGTATGAGGCGAGGATAACTCGCATCGACTCGGATGGGAATATTGCTGCCATGACGAGCTTCTACGTCAGGACATGGGTTAGGGTTTAGGGGCCTAGCACACCCATCATTGGCCGTCTTAGAGAAAGCGGAAACGTCAGAATAGGTGGCTACCTAGGTAATTGGGCTGTACATTTGAATATTGATGATTGTATCAGACGGGATCCGCATATCTACCTGCTAGTCGATTCATATAACCGTCATGGGGGCTACCATGACGCTAATATTATCGCCGATACTATCGACGCCGAGGACACGGCTCGGTTCAAGGAATATAACAGGTACCTACGCTTAACTGGACGAAAGGCCTCCAGGCAGTGGTATTTCGGGTACGGCAGACTGCAGTCGGGCTAGGAGCCTGGAGCCGCAGACGTCAAGTGAGGATCATGTTGCCCAACCTTGGATTTGGACGCCGGCGGGGATCGTCCTTGTCGGGACGGCGGTTCAATATGCATCTGCTTAACTCATCGGCTCGATCGAAGATGCGGCTGTCCGGCATAAAACACGGATATGTTAGTAATTCACATGCCTATACGTAGCACATGAGGACGTCAACCGATACATACTGGAGGGTACCAACGGGTTCCAGTGACTGAGACTCGGCAGGGGGAGATGCGGTAGACGTTGTCGTAGGTACTAAATATTTTCAAAGTTAAAGGAGGTTAAGCTCACTGAGGCCCGGCACGGACAGATAGACAAGCAGGTAGCTAGACTTTTCTAGACAAGAGTGGAGAGAGCTTCTCTGCGTATGTCAGTAGCCTGCCGCCCGAGAGCTGATGGGGATGCACGCACTTAATACACCGCAGCTCGTAACAAGTGAGAGTTCTCGTCAAACCAGATGTACTCTCCCAAGTTGCCTTGTCTATCATTACTCAACACCCGCTAGTTCTCGTGTGAAGGCCGATTACTCAAGGTTATACCGGACAGATGGCGATTATACTTTATGCGACACCGTACGCCCGTCAGTTCGTGTTGGCCATCATGCGATGGTCTTGCGAGAATACTTGAGAAGCGGGCAGATAACGAAAGCTGGGACACCAAATTTGCCTAACAATTCGCGAAACTCTTAGGCCATCTCTGTAGGACGATCTGAGCTTCCTATTAACTATGTATATGTACCTAATATTTGTCGGGGAATTGAATCCGCCGTGATGGGTATCGCTTTCAGGTCTACCGAAATTATCTCCGCCAAACTCATGTGATCTGACGTGGTGCGAAATTTGCGAAACAAAATAGCAGTCACATATGCCTTCTGGTAGAGGCTTCGAGAAGCTTCACGATTCGTCCTAGAAGATTTCTCTACTCACGTCATAAAACGCTTAGAGGACACCGGTATGAGATCCCGATAACGTCTCATCAACACCGACATGCCCATGACGTATGTCCATCTAGAGCGAATACCCATTCACGCCAACGCAATGCCAGTTGCGGACGCCCATGCCTTCCTCGAGCTCAACACACCACCACAACGCTTCTTTGGCCTTGTCTGTCTGCCCGCTCTCTTCGTGTGCCCTGGCTAGAGCGAACCAGGCATCAGAGTAGTTCCATCCTTTACCGAGCTTAGTCAGACCAGATAAGAGGCCATACGCGCGATCTCGTGCAGACAGACGATCAAGAAGAGGTAACGAGGTCGCTTTATGGGGGGCAGGGAGGCCATCCGCAGCCCCGAGCTCTGGCGTTTGTTGTGTAGAAGGCCGTACCCTCCTGGGGTTAGGCACCGCAATTTCCTGGTGTGCATCGCCCCCGAGCCCTAGAGGTGTGGTTAGTAAACCACGTGAAGCTTCTGTTTTCCCCAAGGCGACCTTTTTGGCCTTGGCACCGCTATTGGAAGTTTCCGCCGAGCCTGTTTCCCCAGTTATGCTAGGGATCGCGGGAGGAGGCAAAAGGACTTCGCTGTAGATGTCCAATAATATGTTGGATAACCCAACGATAGCAGATGGGTGGTCGGGATCATTCATCAAGGCTTCCTCGAAGTAACCTTTGGCGATATACGGTGTACCTTCGTCGATAGCGAGGAAACCCATCTACATCCATGTTAGTTGAGAGTACCCAATATTCCGGACCTAGTAATCTTACCTCGGCGTTTATATCACCTAAAAGTTCATCGAGGCTGGCTTTATTACCCCAACCGGGATTCCGTGTAGTAAAACAACCGCTGATATCCTTAGATATTGAGACCCTCAGGCTATTCGCTAATTTGTTTGCCTCGGATATCGCATCCCTCGCGTCGCCAAACATTTTGGAGCATCGGTAGAATGAGGCAATCATTAACCACACTTTGACCAGTGTTGTCTGCCGCTGCCGTTCCACTTGATCTTCTGGGAATTTGATTATAGGTAGAATGTTGGGAGAATTCGAGACCGGCAGACTGGACCCATTTACTGACCCCATGGTCGAGGGTACGGATGAGCCAAGTCGTAGTGAACCCCGACCCTTTGAGATTTGCTGTGGGTTGGCGCTTTTGCCTTTACTGCTCCATCCTACGGAGTCTTGTTGCCCGGTGGCCCTTGCAACATCCGGTGTCGCAAAGGCTTCACTACCCGCGAGGTCGGGCTCTCGTGGTACACCGCTACTGCTGTGTGAACGTTGTTGCTGAGAATTGGCGTCGCGTTTTTTCAAACTGTTCCTGCGTACCGACTCACTCCGTCGTCCACGAACGCTTGCTGTCTTTGAAGATCGTATGGACCCATCAACCCCGCCATTTTCTTTCGTTATTTCTATGATTGGCGTTATAGCAGCGTGGCTTGCGAGAGTTTGAGTCGTTTGAGGTCTCTCAGATAATGTAGCCGGTTTCTCGTTACCTAAGATGCTCCTTCTTCTCGATTGGCTGATACGCCTGTCTGACTTGGTGCCAAAGATACTCCCTCTAATACTCCGAAGGGTGCCGGTCGAACTCTTGGGAGGTTCCACGGACGCTTTGGGGATTATAGTAAGGGTCTTCGATTGCATCGGTCCAAATAGCCGAGTGTACAGAATAAGGAGTTCCTGGCTTGCATTAACTGCGACTTCTGGCCCTTCTAGTAGCTCTAGAAGTGCGAGCTGCGTCATTTTCACTTCGATGATGCCCTCTTTTTCAAGATCATCCATCTCATCTACCAGGCCACGAGAATGTGTTTTTTCGTTTTGAGCCTCAACCTCGTTAAGATGTTCGCTTCGAAACGAGCCTTGTAACGTTTGTGATCCAAATAACACATCTGGGTCATTGAACTGCTCGAATGCTGCCTCGCAAGCACGTGTCGCCATTGTATAATCTTGCCTAGCGCTAAGCAGTAATGCCAGAAGATGCCACAAAGGGATCAGGGACCTCTCATGCCAATATGGACTATTCTCCACTCGTTGGTCGGTTGACGTTGTTTGAGACATCAATGCAGCCTTTACAATGTCGATAGCTGCGGTTAATTCTCGTTGCTCTGCTAATAGTAGGCTTAGAGTAAAGAGAGTTCTGACATCCGTAGGATTACCGGTCTCCGGCGACAGTGATTTTTGGAGACTTCGAATGGCTTTTGTCTGAAGGTCAATCCTTAGAGATGCGTCAGAAGTTATTTGAGACCAGTGAGCTTGTGACAAACCAATGGCTTGCCAGGATAAAGCGTTGATGTGAGAAGGTACTCTAGGGTGAAGTGCACCGCTATTTCCATTCTCTTCATCTACCGTAGGAGTGCTGCCGCCTGTTTTGGGCAGAGGTGGGCGCGATTTTTGTAGCATCTCTTCCAGCTCAATACCTAGATCGTGAGCTTTCTCGGCAGTATCCCGGAAACCATACTTACATAAAGCGATTATAGCTTTTGAGATAGTTTCCAACACTGTTGCGTCATCATCAAGGCTTGATTCGGAATGGCCAGTCTTGTCGACGCGGGCTTTCCCCTTCTTGACAATTTCTATGTAAGAGTTAAAAGCATGAAAAGCCAGGTCGAACTCAGCGACAGCAAGATGGACTGTGAACAAATATCGTAGAATAGCGGTAGAATGAAAGGTCTTGGTCGCCGCGCGGTATAAAATATCCAATACACCTCGGCTAAGACCTTCTTTACCACCCGGTCCGAGATCGCTCTGAAGCCAAGTACGGCCGACCGAAACACGCCAATTGCTCATCACAGCGGCAACGAATTTCTCGACTTCTTCTCTTTCTTCATCAGCCCGAGGGAAGGTAGTCTCGCTCAGTAAAAGACCTTCGTATGTAGTCTCGACTTTCTTCAATTCCACTTGGAGCTGATTGCGGGGAGAGAGCCCGCTGTTGACGTCGCTCACATCGCCTACGTGGAATGGTAAGTCTTGTTGGAGAATTCTGGAAACGGCAGCGTAGTACTCGTTCCAAACTTGTCTTCGCGGTACTGCTCCATGAAAGCCGTGACCACCGGCAAGAGGGGTCCCCTGTGTCTTAGTTACTTCCCAGTATTTGGCCCAGGAGCGGAAGGGAGCCAGCGAGTCGTTATCTTCGAGAATCTTCTCGTCAGTGCCCAGGGCTTGGGCCTGCATCATGCAATACTCAGTCAGGAGCAGCTCAGTCCAGAATTGCAGCTGCGCGCGGCTTTTCTGGCCGCTCCACGAATGCGGCAAAAACGCCATGGCAGCTTGGCAGATACCAAGTGCCTCAGCCGTCCTGTCATTCCGAGAAAGACAATGGGCCTTGAGATACGTGGCCTTCAGCGCACAGACACGCGTCCATTCTGATACACCGTCGGGCTTATGTAGCGGAAGACGCTCTTTTTCCTGATCGGTGGGTAATAGGGCCGAGGTATCATCATACTCGCCCACGGTGAAATGTGCCCAGGCCAGACAGACCTGGGCTTGGAATCGATCTTCGGAATACGTATGTTCGGCATCAATAACTTCGAGCAACTTAGGCAATAGCCGCGCAACATCTACGTCAGGGGTGGAACGGGCGGTCGCAAGACTCGAACCGGTGGTTTGTTTCTGGGAGGCTTTGATGACGGCATGCTCGATTTCTGCAGCGGTGGTAAGGCCTTGGGTAGCATTACCTTGTCAGCCTAGCCTGCCTTGACGGAGTGGAAGGGCCAAAACATCGTACAGGCTCGATCATTGGCGTGTTTGCGCACCTTGCGCACCAGTTCCAGCACTTCATCCCATCTGCCTTCACACCTCGCATCGTCCAATTTGATCAGGTACTGCGCCGCCTTGGCCGGGTTCTGGGATGGCATCGTGTCAGCAGCTGGCATAGAAGAAGACAACATCCATGCCCATTCCCTACAACGGACGTACACTCATCCTGGCGACTACTTGTCCCCCGGGTTTGGGGCTGTCACGTTAAGGGTCGACTGAAGATGGCGGCACCATGTCGCGTGCTACGGCCAAGTAGAGGACGGAAAGGGGTTGAGCCAGGGCGCGGTCTGGGTTTGACGGCTGCTTGGCGGCACCAAATAAATAAGACCGCGACTATGTATAAGTACCTAACCAGAACAAGGACGGGGACAAGGACGGAACAACGGCATGCACAGGCGGCCAAATGTAATAAATGAAGCCGGGGGGGACCGCAGGGCTGGTATCAAAGCCAACAGCGCCTACGACGTGGCTATCAGTTCGGGCAGCGAGTGTGCTTTACTGAGTAGGGTAACTAGGTACTATTAGGTAGCCTAAGCCTGAATGAGACTGGCGGGCACGGTTAGAACTCCCGCAGTTAGTGCAGCAGCCACAATTGTCGACAATTGGCTGGTACCTGGTGCACCCCGTTATGCGATCTCCCAGGCCGTGAATGGGGCAACTAACGGGTATACGCTTCTATGCGGTAGATAGATAAGATAAGACATGTCTACCGGCGGTTCATTATGTACCGGTACTTGCATACCCGCGTGGCGCCGTGAGCTGGGTTTCTCAGGCTGTTAGCGCAAGACGGGCTCTACCCAGTTATCAAAAAGATAGGTAGCTCCGAAAATTATGCTACCGACCAGTCTTGCTCTCTCATACGGAATCCCTACGTGTTTTTTGATGTACGTACGGGCAGTGGCCTTGTGGTGGCAGAAGCGTTGGTGTGCTCTTATGGTGTGTTCTTATCGAGATCCGATTTGCTGAATCTATCGGTTGGCCACCACTATTCCCTTTCTCCTTTCTCACTTACACCAGGAACATCTATTTACGATTGGTGACGCCTGCGGTCAGCCAGCGGCCATAACATTGAAAGCACGCCGGTATTAGCCGGTCAACTGACGGTGTTCTATCCGTGATCGCCATCCCATTCCCCAATGGCTCTGGTCGCTTTACCGCCAGAGCTCCGGAGCATCTGTCGGAGACTGACCTCGACTAAAGTCGAGCAACTGCCGTCTCTGTTGCCGGCCCTTCTCAAAGATGTGGCGCGTTGTCAAGAACTTCTCTCCCGGCCGGCGGAGCCCAAATCTTCGGACAGCTCCCCTGAGGCGGCTGTGCTTGTGCATAAGTTAAAAACCCAGATAACTACCCTTCTCAAGGGACGGACAAGCCACGGCCGTTTCGTCGGCGCGGCCTTAGTGAAGGCTGTGGTTGAGAGCGGTGGGTGGGAATGTCTTCGAGCGTCGGAGCCGTGGGTGCGAGAACTCATATCCATTATACAGGTATAGCCTAAAGAACACTGCTACATTTTAAGGTATCGGAAACAACTGATCGTAAACAGAAGAAAGACCCTCCTGCTAGCAAAGATCTGTGTATCGTAACAGTCACCAAGATTTACACACTGATGCATGACTATCCAACTCTCGTGCGGGAAATTGTCACCCCTACTTTGCCTACTTTCGCAACGGCCTGTCTACAGATCCTCAAACCCCCAGTCTCTAGCAAGGTGGGAAAGGCTCCTTATAGCCTTCTCGAGACCATTTTCGAGGCAGTGTCAACCTTGGTCACGCTCCATCCTACCACTCTTAGACAATTTGCTAGCAAATTCAGGGCTGAAGTGCGGCCCTTCTTGGCGCCCACCACTTCAAATGACGGCTTAATCCCAGCTTCCTTACAAGCGAGCAGTCGGCGGTTGGCAATACGGCTTCATATGACGGTAGCAAAGGGTGGGGAGTCTACTGAGTGGACAAAGCACGTCGAGGAGCTTGTGAAGGCGCTGCATTCTACAGCCGACCAAGTTTTCCGTGCTGTGCAGGAGACTTGGGAGTCGGCGGTAGGCTACAAGCCTAAATCGGTCAATTTCGATGCTGAACCTCAAGGCAGCCATGAAGAGTCGGATCAACTTCCTCCATGGGTCGGCTTGCAAGCTGGAGGCGAGCGGATTATCGGCTTGCTTGATTTCATCGGAGAATACCTCAGATGCCGCACCCGAGTAGCTGTCACCATCCCACTCACCGCATTAGTCGATTTTACCACGAGGGTATCATCGATTAAATCTCCCTCGCCTGGAAAGGAGAAACTCGATCTAGATCAGATTAACTCCGCTATTGGAAGGGAGGAACGAGATGAGCTGTGGGCTGTGTTCCCGGACATCCAGATCGCCGCAATGAGGATGCATATAACATTAGCCCAGAGGTTGAAAAGAAACTACATTCCCTTCGCACAGGAGACCCTGGACCAAACCTTACGGGCGCTCCAGTCCGCTTATCGGTTACCCCAGGTGCGGTCGACGGCCTTTATATTGGTGACGGAAATACTACACTTGTGCGGACCAACGCTGCCGAAATTTGCTGTTGAAAGCTTAAGCTTCCTCATAAAATGCTGCTGTCGGGATCTTCTTGGGGTAGCCGGCTATCTCCCAAAACCAAAGCCGCAAATTTCCGCCGTCTCCCAGAACGGACAGAAGCCCAAAACAATTTCACAAGGTGCTGACGCATTTCTCGTTGGCAGACCGCAGGATGATATGATGTCTGTTTCACTCGGCATAGAGCACCTCGGCGCTGCCGAAGGACTATTGACTACACTCTTCAGCCACTTGCCGCAACAATACGTTCCCTCTTCGTTGCGATCTCAGGTGCTTAAGACGGCAATTCTCTGTCAGAACAGGGATGCACAGGTAGCAAGCATACTTCACCCGGCGCGACTTTCAAGTGGGCGCACACCCCAGGTTATCCTTCCATACCTCACCCGGCAGTTTCCGCAGGACGATAGCGTAGAGATTCTACGCTTCAACTTCCGCCCAATGTCTACCGGGCCATCTGGCCAAATCTTAGGACTAGACGACGCGATGGCAATGGACGAAGACGAAGATACCGAGACCAACACTAAAATCGACGGGTTCTCATTCGGACAAGGATTCGATAGGCAAGCTGCAAACGCATTCGCTGCTCCAGTACCAACCACCCACTTCAAAACATCCCAACCAGCCCCCACGGATGACCTCGAGCCCGTCCAGACTCCTTTCCTCGCGCGGGCATCAGACACGAAAGCCCAGCCGGTACCCGAAATGGTCATGGAGGACACTGGCTCGTCCACATGGACGAAGTCCCTAAAGCGAAAGAACGAGGATGTGACCGCTGAAATCAGCCTCCCCAAGCGAATCGGGATCAGCACAGCGGATGCACCCATGTCAGGCACCGAGCCAGCGACCTCAGATCGCCCCGGTGTAGCCGACACTACTTCTGGCAATGCCACGGCGGCTTCAAACGCTACGACCCTCCAGGAGGAAGCAGGCCAGGGTGTCGAAGGCGAGAGTAGTGATGACGAGAGCGTACATTTGAACATGGAGCTAGATTCAGACGACGAAGATGAAGAAAACGAAGACGCAAGTGAGGAATGAAAATAATCTCATAGCCAATCGAAGCAGGGTTACAACTGTCATAATCACCAACGGAGTTGGTACCAGAGGCAAAGAGGAACCACCGGTGATCAAGGGGGAGGGAATCATCACATTCTAGAACTGCCTGTTATTTTACATGTACATACATAAAACGTGACCGGATATATAAAAGGAATAGTAAAAGGAAAACAGTTTTTCAGCGTGCATTCCTGGTCTAACCAGCGCTTTCACGAAGCTTTTCGCATCTCAATCGCTCGAAACTCGCAACATACGATTAGGGACACCATTACGGGCTAAGAACAACCAACCCCAAAAGCGACATACGAGATGTGGCGACGGTCGGGGGGTAAGTACGTAACCAGACGAAAAGGAATGATAACAAACCCCAACCAGTGGAAGTCACGGGGATCGCATGGCCTTCTGCTACGGAGGCCAGCCGGCCGTAAGAGGAAATCACCGACTTCAGAAGTAGGCGCGCAAACCATGGCAGGCATTCAAGCATCCGTTCTCAAGTAGTAGTTATCAACGAAGTGATTCTAGCGCACCAGCAGAATCCTAGAGCAACCAACCAAGCAGCCGAGTTCTCGTAGTCGCCGTCCCCCAAGCCGTAATATCGTACAGCCCAACTCAAAGAAGCATACATACACAAACAAGGTGTCATAGGACACCGGGTAGTTATTTAAAGGCGTTTCATATGCAAGCGTTCCGCATGCTTCGACGCACACGCAATGAAGAGCCCATACACACCTCCGCCCCCGAACGCCTTTTCTCATGCAGAACATGTATCCTCCCAACCCCGTCAAGTGACGAGCGCAAAGCCGTTGAACTCCAATCCATGAAATAACGTAGAGAGAATTAAAGGGGTAGTCGTAGGCGGAAGGCCTGCCTAGTCGCGCAGCCAAGCTCGACGCTTCTCTTCCTTTCGCGCCCGACGCTTCTCCTTGAATTGCTTGAGCTCGGTCTTGGTGGGTTTCTTTCCGGAGCGCTCGGCCTTCAGGCTACGTCCGTTGTGCGCATTGGCAGCAGCGTCGACGTCGAAGAAGGCATTCATTTGACGGCGTGACTTGGCTTCGTCGTTGTGGCGGTCCGGACCTTGGTCGTTGCCCTGCCATCGGCCGGTGAAGCGGTTGAACGAGCCGATGGTTGCATAAGCAGTGGCGGTATCCATCACAGGAAACTCATCGTCGTTCTCCTCCTGGTTGTTCTTGGCATACCATGCATTCGGATCATAATCACCGTGGATGGCGGGATTATAGCCGCCGGCTGGCAGCTCGCTCGCTGGCCGAACGGCAGTCGTAGTTGAAGGTTGCGGTTGGACACTACCTCCCGCTGAGGCTTGATCTTGGGCGGGTACTCGAGGATTATTCCAGGTCGATTCGTTGGTGATGCTGTTGTAGAAGAACCATGCCTGATTCGCATGATCCCAATGGCAGCCCCAGCCATCGTCTTGCTCAGCAGTTGAAGGCTGGTTGGGAACGCTCGAAGGACCAGAAGTGGTGTTAGTAACCGCCTCGCCGCCGGCATTGGATGCTTCGGTAGTTGTATCCTTGCTGGATTCTACGTGGTCATCGGACTTGGCCAGCGAGGCCTCTTGCCCGGGCTCGTCACAAGCGGCGGCTTTCGGAGATTGGACAGGAGTATCGTTGTGTTCGCGTGGCACCTCTACGTCATTGTCTTGTGGCAGCGCGCCGGGCGCATCGCGACCCGTGGGCTGGTCGGAAGCCTCAGCCTCGGGTGTCGTCCGTCTCGAGATGGGCATTTTAGAGAAACTAGAAAAGCTGTTGTTGTCAATATGGAAGCCTGTACATAGGAAGACGATTGAAGCGCATGCTGGAGAGTTGCGACAGGAAATATCCAACCTCACGGGCCGTCAAAAGCGCGAACCTTTGAGAGACACACAGGACCTCAGGCTGGGAGAAGACAGCGAAAGCAATCGTCGGAATTCGTAGCGCTGCTATTGCGCTCCAGCCTGTTGCGTTCAACTTTGGAAGCATCTGGGGGCTCTTACCGCGGGAACAGCGAAAGAGGATTCACTCGGCCTGGGCAGTGTGAATCAGTACCTAGGGATACATGGTGTGTACTTCAATTCACCGCGAGAGAAATGGTGAGTTGACGATGTAGCAGCTTGTAGCTTGGAAGTGTATTCCGTACCGTACGAAGTACATGAAGTACCTGGTAACCTAACATGACACGGGGGATACGGCACACGGCTCGCCCGCCGCTACCTCTATTCTTATCGGTTATGTATCGGTTAATTAGGTATCTGTGGGTTATATTGTCAAAGAACCTTGTTACTGGCATATCCCCACGGATCCGTCCAGAATAACAGATTGGTCCCCCCCAAATGGCTTCAATATGACGATGTCTGCGCGTCTTGGCACCTAAAAATCGCACTTTCGACGGTACCAGTCTGTACAGAATATATTTATTTATACGGTATGGACGTCCCACACTAAGTAGTTATCGGTTAGTTATCGGTATCCGACAAAGGCCCCCGCCAAGAAATTCAAGCTCGGTAGTCGAGCGTCCAGTCAGGTTCGGCTTACACAACCACAACATCAACAGAACCAAATCTCGAGATGGCGGCCTCCCACTTTGGTATGAGACGCAAAGGTGGCGCTTGGCGGTTGTGCCACGTTGAAGTTCCCTTATTATTTATATGACGATGTTCCACGGCTTTGTCAGTGACGAATGACTCACGGGGCGGATGAAATAAACGTGATGCCGGTCCCAGGTCCAGAGATTCGGGGAGCCCTCCTGAGTAGGTACAAGCGCACCGCCCGCGAGAAGCAGTCCGTATCGTATCCTCGCTTGCTCTATGTTTGCTGGACCAGCAGTCCGTTTGTCAGTTTCAGAAATTCTAGGGGTTGCTCCCTTTGTCCCGCCCGACCGGCTTCTCAGACAAGCCGCCCTTGTCCACATCATCACTCTGGTCCGTGTCGGCTTCGAGTGAAGCCCTGCACTCCAAACTTGCCGTATACCAGGCCTGCTTGCTTCCCTATCTCGTATTTGCGTATCCTTTATCGGTCCACGGTGCACGAGGCAGCACTGCCGTCTTAGCCTTTCTCCTACGTTTGATCACGTCAATGGCCGATGTCAGGCCGCTTCCTCCAATCAACATTTTCTATATTTGTCACCAGCGGTTAATAAGCGTCTAAATTGCAACGCTGTGGCTGAAAAATCAGGACAGCTTCAGAGGCGTCGGCTTGATATATTCCATTCCGTACCCTTCGCCCAATGGAGCCGTATTGACTAAGCTGCACACATAGGACGGCCGTATTGATCTAGAACTACCCAGCCCAGCCCTAGAAGACCAACAGAATCCCCCGCGCCCAGCTGATGCTGCAAGAGATTCCCTCTGCACATGCCATCTTCCAGCAGCATTTAGCTGGCGTGCAGCTCAGCTAGGCGGCCAGACCTGACTGCGAATTGCACAGCCCTGGCCTGGGGTTGGATTGACCCGAAACTATTGCATGATATATTGGGGTGGCCAGTTGACTGGTCTCTCTCCTTTGTCCTACTTGTACCCCTGCGCCATTCAGCTTTCCTATTTTATCTCTCTCAACGGTCACCCGTACACTTCCGCTGCCCTATGAGATTGTGTTCGAATCCATTGCGGTAGTCCGTCAGCTCTGAACACGCTTCCGTTGATTTTGATTGCTACTGTCAGTCAGGCACTTGCATCAACCCGACAGTGGATATATGCGCCGGGCAATTGAGTATTTCTGAATCAGGATGGCCAGTTTGTCCTTTCCAGCGCTGCTTCTCGTTACCTTTCAGGTTTTAGGTCGTGTCGCAGGCTTGGAAGAAGTCACCGATGATCAGTGTAACTGCTACTTGACCAACGAAACCAGCTCACACTATTTTACAACTCACAAGTTCTTCGACTTCCGATCACTCTCGCAGTATGCGGGAGTTCCTCCGCCCATTCCGGATCCAAACGACAGTGTCAACGCCAATGTAACGAGCCAATACTTCCTTGACCACGACTGGAGTGATGTCTGGGGTATTCAGAATTGGAATAATACCGCCTCGGTAGATTCGGGGGTTGCATCGGTGTTCATGGTCAATTCACCCAGCAACATTTATATCGAAAAGAATGGGGATGACGATGCTTCATCCGAGACTTTCTTGACGATGAGAACTATAAGATTTGACGACCATCAGTCGGCGGCAGAGTTCGAGTCGGTTTCGAAAGCCTACCATTTTCTCTCGGTCCGAATGTACGCTAGAACGCTCGGCAACCCGGGCGCCGTAACGGCCATGTTCACGTACAGAGATAATGGTGGCTCCAACAAGTTCAAGTCTGTCCAGGAGTCCGATCTAGAGATCAGAACCATAGACCCCACAGACAAAGTTCAGTATACGAATCAGCCATCGTATACTGCTGATGGAGACGACGTCCCCGCAGCCACCCGGAATGCGACGACGCCAGTACAGGCAGACTGGACGCAGTGGTCAGTTCATCGGCTGGATTGGAGTCCTAAGAATACAACTTGGTTCATCGATGGCGACCAGGCTGCGTCAATCGCTTTCCAAGTGCCCCGCGATCCAAGCCAGGTCATCTTCAATGCATGGTCAGACGGCGGTGAGTGGTCAGGGAATATGACCGTTGGCAGCCAGGCTTACCTCCAAATACAATGGATTGAACTCGTCTACAATTCAACAGGCCATGAAACGACGTCGAAGAAGCGGGATGACAACACGATCTGGCCGCTTTCGATTATGAAGAGGGGTCAGGGCCACTGCAGCAATATCTGCAGCATCGATGATACGCCAACAACGGGGACGCCGGTATTGCTTCATAGTGGTGCCTCTAGCACACTGGGTCATATCACGGGTCCCAGCATGGCGTATATTTGGGCACCCCTGCTATTCGCTGCGTTTCTAGCCTAGTGATGGACGTTGGAGGTTTCGCAAAATCCTCGGAGGTGAGCATCTCCCAGAAAGAACGGCGTAGACAGGAAAAGAAGAAAAGATGCCAGACTAGTTGGGTTTAATACACTCTCGATGGTTTATTCCGTTTCTTGTTCATACCGTTTCAGCCAGCTGTATTCATAGTCAAATGTCAATTAAGCGTCGGTCATCATTCATACCTACATTTGTGTCTTTAATCATGTGTCTTCGGTAATGTTTGCTGCGCTCAACACATTTACCTGGCGAACCTTACCTACCTTGACTATCGCATCGACTATTATGAAGTCGAAATGACAACAAGTACCCAAGTCTGACACCCCGCTGAACGTAGTCATATCACATATCTAAAGGTCATGCTCGACGGTTCTAATCACGCCGTAACACACATAGTGACCTAGTCATCTTTGACACAAGATTTATCCAGCATGTACTCGAAACAACCTCTGACGCAACAAAGCGCAAAATTACATGTGGCCAACCCATCAACCAAAAGATAAGCAAGGCAAAGAAAGTGACAGGTGTTGACGGGAAGCTCTAATCATAAATCCATGACTCCCAAGTCAAAGTCACCACAGGGGTGCCCGGCCCGAGCCCCTATGCGCAGCTTTTTTCACGGACGAGTTTAGCGGACGTAAAGAACTCGGCGCATAGGTGTCATGGTAGATTCAACTCCCTTTTCGCTAAGGCGCACCATTCAATGCAGCAAGTCCTCCGTCACCGTGAATTATCTGAATCCGGTATCAACCGCTCACGCCCTCCTACTCCCGTCATGACCCCCCACGGCGTCCTAAACGCGTCAACTTTCAACTACTTCAACCGGGAATCGGACTTGCGGCTTCGGACACATCAACATCTGATCAGTATATGACGCGATTCACCATGTGGACTGATCCAGAAATCCCAGCGCTGCCCAGACACGCAAAGAGTATACACGAGAACGGTGAAGCGGGTAATGCTTTGGAATCAGAAAGGGTTCGCCACAAACGCAACTAAAAAGCATCTCGGAAACTCCCATGGAGAAAACGCCCTCGTCGAAAACAATCTGGCCAACCAAAGCTCCCTCACATCTATCCTGTTAATTAGTGGTTTCAAATGGTGATGCCCACCATATTATATTATACGGTAGAATATACGCGTACAATACAATACATTATATTATATAAGATAGTATTACCTTCCGACGAGACATGAAACGACAAGAGCACTATGTAGCAAGCGACAACAGCATTCTCGGATGGGATGAATGTAGTATAAAATGAAGTATGTTCCATAAACTTATAAGAGTATCATAACCTAACCGAACGACAGACGAATCTTCCCATAGTCTCAAAAGTGAAGGAACGAAGAATGCCGGAGGCAAGAAAACGGAAGCTATTGAAGTTTATCATAACATACAATATGCGTCTCGATATAAAACAAGGAGATGTCGGCCTTTAAAGCCGGTTCGATTATACCCATTTCGAAGACAATGCGTGACCATTGAGATATTAGGATGCCCGAGATAGTCCCGCCGTATTCAGTTTGAGGAGAGAGCAGGAATTCCCTGCTATTATATATTTAAGATTCAGATGATTTGATCGAGCCAGATTGGCGTAAGAATCAGCGCCGATCATTTGAACTCCGAGGGATGGTACATGACACTTGGGCCCCCCGGGTGGATTTGGGAGTTACCGAGAGAATACGGGCCGAAAGCGCCAGTATGATGTACAGCAGCTGGAATGTTGGAACTGTTATGCCAAAAATCCCAGAGACTATCCAGATCAAATTCTGCATCGCCGCCGCCTAAAGCATCAATGCCTGATCCCATGCTGGCAGAGGTCGTCATGCCGCAAGCCATGGACACGCTTCCCTCTGGGCTCGGTACTTGAATACTGGAGGGTATAATGGACGGCATTGACGAAATCGCTGTCGCAACCAAGACTGACTCGTCGTCAAACGTTGACGTTGTAGTGGGGTAAAAGGTTTCACGGTGTCCTACGCGGAAGAAATGGCCCATTGCATCAAAGGAATTATTCTGAGATAGTGTCGGCAATAACGGGGTCTTTCGACCTGGTAGATAGAGTCTCTTGGCAGCCGGCATCCGTTGTTCATTTGCCCTGTCGAAAGTCTCTACTATATATGACACTCGCTCGGCTTGTTTGTCGTTTTGTGAGCAGAACCTAAGAATGGATATTGCGCTATCAATGGATGTTCGGGAGTCCGGATTGTGGTATAGTGAAGCAAACTCATTGCTCAGTACAATTAGCGCAGCGGCAAATACGCAATGTCTATTCTCCATTAGCCATTGTAGAGAACTTGTCATAGGAACACCTACATGACGAAGGGGTTGCACTGCGGTAGATAGTTCTTGTCCAGGACGGCCTGCGTAATAACCAAAGTATGTTGCGATGCTTCAACGCATGTTTGGGCGAAATTCTCCATTTTGTGACTCAGGCGGTATGGTTTGTGGTTGTTGCCTTCTAAACCTACCGCACTTTTGTTGAGCAAGCAAAGGAAGAACGGTCTCGTCAGGAGCATGACGGAATGGCAATGGAGAAGATTGACGTGCAATATCGCAATGCCTTGAGTAGAATCGATTGGCCCGCTTATGAGTTGTCTCCAGTGAAGAGAAGGAGGTAAGTCCCTATTCCATGATTCCAAGTGAGCCGCGATTTCTTGGCCTATTATCGTTGAGATTTTTCTTTTCGAATAAACACGTTTCAGGGTCATCCCTATGACTTGGCAACTCTTGACGGCGGCCTCGAGAGCAGCTAAATGGGTTGACTCTGAACACATGCTCATAGGAGAGCTACACGGAGTTGTTTGAAACTCGATATCAGAGCAGTCCTCTTCGGATATGGCAGTCGGCCGGCCTAAGCATGCCGATAGAAAGCGGTCAAGAATGAAAAGTGTCCTCCACAGGCGTTTGCGCACAGAGCGCTCCTCCAGTTGAAATATCTCCATACTCTCCTCTCTATGGAGTCCTAGAGCAAAAGCCGAGCGTACGGCCATCCCTAGTCGACTACATTAGATACATATCATACCAAAGAAAATAAATACACATGTACAAGACGGTAGCTCAACAAGGGGGTATTCTCACCGTAATAAGCATATGAGGCGTTTCGTTTTGAAACCGCAAGCATGTAGAGAGACATCAGGAGCAAAGCTTGTATAGACCAGAAATCAGCGTCCTCGAATCCTGAAACTGGATCAGCAAGACTTTTGGCACTGCGAAAGAACAGTTCTGCTTGGTTAGCTCTCTCTGATCGGAGCTTCTCAATTACTGCGGACTCGTCGCTTCCAGGCAACGGAGCCGCCATGACCAAACCAATGGCGAATACCAAGTAAAGCAAGCACAGGAGAGACGGCGTAACGCCAAGCGGATCCTTGTAACATTCTTCTACTGATTTCAAGAAGGCCTGCTTATTGAAAACTTCAATAAACCCTGCGGTCTGTAGCTATTAATAACGAGTCTCTCGCGTGGGGAATGGGAACACACATTTGTGAAGAAGGAACTTATGAGAATGTTCGCTGTTCGTTGATCTGGCAGGACTCCCGTCGGCCTCAAATCTTGGGGTAGCGAAATCGCGTTCTCCATGATCATATGTCGGCGAGGATCTATGGTGAACTCCGAAGCCCCAGATATATTCTCGACAATCATACGGATCCACTGCAGATACGAAAGACTAGCAGAATCCCCGATGTAGACTGTGCCCTCTATGTCAGTACGTATAAATTCAGAACATCGCAAATGCGTCCAATTGCCATGACAGCTGCTTATGCTTGATAGAGCCAATACGTTGCGAAATAAAGGAAGGCTTTCTCGAAATAGGTAGGCGGAAGTTGATACATGTAGGAAATTGTTTAGGTCGCTAGCTGAAAGGATATTGACTTACGAAGCCTCCCAGTGGAATCTTGAAGCATCCGGTTCTGAGGGTAGACCTCGGCCTCGTCGGCGGCCGCGCTAGCATTGCTAAACTTAGAACGACTATCGAAATCCCCATCAGTTCCAGTTAGAAATGGGCGACTCATCCCGATCTGTCTGTGTTGAGGGGGCTTAAGTCCCACTACCTCCAAGTCTCCCGATTCTGTGGGCTGACTCCACGGCATTAAGGATGAGTTCCCTTGTGTAGTACCCTGTTCGACCTCGATGGATGATTTCAGCATAGTTGGCGAATTGTCAAGGTGACGGCGCTTAGCGGGTGACCCGAAGCCGTCCTGGAAGCCGGAGTGATCCAAGGTAGTCGGTGTATATTGGCAAACAAGTCCCCGCTTCGTACATGTGCTACATGGCGTCTGGCCGTTGCACTATTTGGTCTTGGTTAGTGCTTTGGGAATAGCAAACAATGTAGTCAAATTGAGCGGGATAGTGCCAGTCACATTATTTTAAGAGCCATCGGCTGCTCGCTGAATCAAGCCCGGTCAGACAGAACAAGCCATGAGATAGTGACTGAGACACCGCAACCCCCAGTAACCCAGATACTATCCGGGAAATTAACAAGATTTGCAATCTAGCAAGTGAGGCTACACGCACAACTTACTGTTCCACTTGGAGTGACATTAGTGAGAAAATTGAATTTCGGGGAATGGTGTAGGTTGACAACTTCAAATCCACACAGAGATATGGAAAAAAATAAAAGGTGGAAAGGGGGGAAACGATCTTTTGACTGACCTTCTGTTTCCTACGTTTACATGAGTCGCAGGCTTGAGCAGTGCGCTGCCTTTTGTCCGGATCAACTTTAGGTCGTGTCATGATGGCTTTGAAGTCAGGTCACATCCGCCATCCGATCAGGCGCTACAGAATGGGAGGGTTCTAGTTGGACAATATCCAAGACTGAGGTTTCGGGGCGGCGCCGAGTTCACCGGCGCGCTGAGGGGTCGGTCTCGGATACGGACAAAAGGGACCCTTCAGCCCTACCGGGACCCAGACGGGGGCGTAAGACTCGAGAGATCTCACGGATGAGATCTACCTCTTCGAAATGACAATCCACCCGGCCCAGCACAGTTATCGGCCTGCATGCGGCATCGGCATCGGGCCCTTGTCTAGAGATCGACAGTTATATCTCGGGGGGGTAGACGGCGAAGCGTATTCCTGGGTAAGAACTAGAACCGGGTACCTAGCGGCCGAGGCGCACTAACGATCCGAAGAGCGAGGATATCGACTCTTCTCTACCTAGATTGAAAGTCCAAAATAAAAGGATAGGGAGGGGTGCTGAGATCGGCCGCCTGCGTCGGAAAGGGAGAATGGCAAAGAAGAGGAGCACAGTATCAAGCCAAGATAGAGACTAGGAGAGATAGTATAATGCAAGGGCAGATATTTGGGGTGGCCAAGGGGCTGCCCAACCGGTAGACCCTGGTCTCGACTTTGTTTGACTGACCATCATGACTGATGTGACGAGGAAAATTCGTATGAGAGATAATACAGGGCTAAGAGCTGGAAGCCGCCATGATTGGGTGATGTAGTCGTGGATCAATCAACTGAGACTCCCGTTAGGTTGGCATAGCAGGACGGTGGCGCTGGACATGCATCCATCAAGTGTGTGTTGTGTGCTTTGTGTTTCTATGTGTACGTATTCAACCCGATTTCCGTCGCCTACGTGTGTGTGTATACGATGCATACCTCAGCATGTAAGGAAATGAAATAGATAGAGGGCGTACACGAACAAGCAAAGCACGGCACATCAGGGAATATGACACCGAACATGCTGGTTCACTCGCTCGCTTAAGTAGGACTGGGCAAAATTGAGAGGCCTGGCCATCCTCTCAGGGCAGTAGGGCGAAGAAATACCACCACCGTCGTCCGTAGTCCGCAGTCCACAGTCCACAGCCCGTATCCTGTAGCCCGTAGCCCGTAGCCCGTAGCTCGAAAATGGGTGAAAGAGGGGGAGGCAACATAGAAGCCTCACGGTTCAAGGCGCAATCAGGACGCCGCCTGGGAGATGCATATTGACGTCTGTACTCGTATGCAACTCGTAAATAGATTAGACGCACAGCTTCTTGTCAGAAGAAACAACGAGGAGAGCAGTCCAGGTATGCGCATGCGAACACAACAATAGAGCTGATATCGGCACAGCAGTACCGGCTGAGGAAGATGATTGCTCATATCTGCCCTGGCAGTAACACCGTGGGAAAGCAGCTGACCCGACTTGACAGTGATTCCCCGGTCTTCTACCTGGTCAGAACCGGACGCCTGAATCTCATTTGACTTGCTGTAAGCTGTAGATTTGTCCGAAACGCACAAGAACCAAGGAGTACGTACCTAATATCGTCCGATTGGCCAATCGAGCTCACCGGCTGAACGGTTGAGTCTGTTTGGTCACGGTGGTGAGGGATCAACAGAAGAGCGGCAGCATTCTTGGTGGGAAAAGGCGAGGTACAAGACGAAGAGCGGCGGCTGTGGTGTGTTGGTTGGTACCTACCACCTACGATTTACGCGCTCCTTTTTTTGAGCTTTTACGGGGACACTGTCAGGCGCAAATGCGTCCCGTATGGAACAGCACACGACCGCCTAAGATGCCTACGGGAAGTACGTCCACACAGCGCCGTCCAGCGAAGGATAGCCAGTGTAAGTCAGTATTAGTGCAGCGCGATAGTCGAGGTATCCATCGCTATCAGCCTCCCCCCCGGCGGCCCTGGCCCGTTATTGCCCATCCCTGCTGAGGCTCATCGGCTAATGCACCTAGGCATTGGAGACTCAATGGAGAGTCCGGGGTGGGTGCCCTATAGCCAGGCACGGTATACTGCCTCCGGGCACAGGTACCTGCTGCTCTCTTCTTGGAGACCTCTCTGGTGCCCGGATACGCAAGACGGGTACCTATATTTTACAGTAGATTTGCAGCTCCGTCTGGGTACTGATATACACAATGTGATACTGCAGTAAGTACACAATATAATGTGCAAGGTACACCATGGACCCCCATACAACGATGTCATCCTATGTAGGTGCATATTGCGCGGAATGTAATAATATCCAGATCTACTTCATGCTTCACATCTGCTGACTTATCCTCCCAACTTCGCACAACCTACCTACATACCTACACCTACAGCCACTTAAGCTTGCTCCCCCCCACCATCTCCTGTTTGAGCCTTCATCAATCCCCCCAGCCAACCTCACGGCGGCAAGATGTTGGTACCTAACCCACCTGTCCACCCCACTCGTCCGCATGCCGCCGACCAGCTCAGCCGACGAAGATTCTACACCCAGCAGGAAGAAATGCTGAATACCACCCACTGCTACTCTGCTGTACCATGTTGCACAGGTCCAGGTCGATAGGTTCTTTTTACAAGATGCCTCCTGTCCAGCCCGCCTCGGACTTCTGTGTGCTCGGATACTGCACCCGGATGCCTGTGGCTGCGTATTTGGGCGGCGACTTGGGCATCTTAATCATCACCAGCCCGCCGCCTTGGGAGTCCGCGTGAGTCCGCGTCTTTTGACGATGTCGGGATCGTCTTTTGCGAGTCTCATCTCAGTTTGCAGTGCAGATTCTCTCGGTAATCTGATGATTCAACAACCAGAGCCGTTCATTCCATGGTCGCGTATCCTTGCATCCGTTCGGTGTCTTTTTGGGGACACCTCGGCCTCACACCGACCATTTCACGTTCAGCTATTTAATCTTCATCCATTCCGTATCGTCTTTGTCTCCATACTTAAAACGGCGCCCTACGCTTTGCTGAACACGTGATGGCTCGGCATATGATATAGAATATTAGGCCTTTGCCAATACTTCCGCAGACTAGGACCTCACTCGCATTGCCGGCTGCGCTACACGTGCTAATATCCAAATGTCATAGGCTTTGAACAAATTTTCTAACCCGTGGACAAGGGGTCGTGCTACGTATCCAGGGATTAGCTTGTTGTCTTTTGACTCCGTCTGAGCGGCGGCTCCGGCCTTCATGACGTTTGTATGAAATGCATTCAAAAGTATCGAAAAGGCGTATCACCGAGCGGCTGAGTCGGATGCTGTTGCTGTTTGCCCATCCGAAAATAACTGTCACTTCCGAGTCGTAAAAAGTGTCGTGGTGGCCGTGGATGCATCACGAGGATCCATTGCCTTATGTCTTGACTGTTTCTGACAATCAAAATGCCTCTAGAATCCAGTGGCGTTACGCGGCTCCTGAGGTTTAAAGGTAGCCGAGCGGCGTGCCCTTTCAGCCCAGGGTTTCCATGTTCTCCCACAGACACATTTTCCATAAAAATTAGCTAAATCTCTTGAGTTCAAATGGCTATCAGCAGACCTTCGTCAACGCGTACCCCTTCAACGCCAAGCCCCTTGTCCGAAGAGGCTCCTTATTCAGTAAGCAAGAACGTCCACGATGCTATAGAAATCTTTCTCCAGGCCTCCCGGTCAGAACTGCCGGCCGAGTTCTGCCAGTACATCCACGATGTAGAATTCGACGGTCGTTCTACTACTGGAGATTCGGTCTGTCTGCCCTGCCCCCTACGCCAGCAGGAGGCCTGCGCAGCACTTAAGGCGCTCGAAGGATGCGGAGTGGCCGCCATCGCAGATCTTCAGCGTAAAGAGGACTGCAGGAAGATCACAGTGAATCTTGAGCGAGTAACATGTTACTTGATGTCCGCTTATATTACGACTCTCGACGGCCTTGACAAATCTAACCCAAAAATTAGCAGCAGGTTGCCTGGTGGGTATGTGTTCTTTGCTCTTGTTTCTGTTTACTAACACACAAATGCAGATACAGACCTTCACAATGCTCAGTCAATCCTGTATCGCCGCTTGTCTGCAGGGCTCTACGAAACACGAAAACCAGGCGAGTATTACCATATTCACGGATCCTTAGACGCCACGGTGACCCTGAGCATGATTGGTCTGCCATCATTCTGGCCCGGGTTGACAGATTATCGTCAATGTATCAAAACCATCGAAAGCGCTGTGAAACGGTATTCTGCCGCGGAGTTGGAAGTTCGAAACCAGCACTTCCGGCAAGCCGGCACAGCTGTACTTACACGAGAACAATACTTGAAAACTCGCCACGGCCGCGTTCTCAATTCGCTTCCGCCGTTTACGGTACGGCCGCTCGAGTTTTCTACACCTCCAGCTCCACTCCTGGAACAAAGGGACGGTGCGGACCGACATCAGTGTCTTCGCGGTATACGTGTCATCGAATTATGTCGCGTGATCGCCGGTCCATCAATCGGCAAGTCACTCGCAGCATACGGGGCTTCAGTGCTAAAGGTCACCTCACCTCAGCTTCCAGATGTGCCGTTCTTTCAACTTGACGTCAATACTGGAAAGCATACGACGTCCCTTCACCTCAAGGACTCTGCCGACCGTGCCGTATTCGAAACTCTCCTCGAGAGCGCTGACGTGATTATTGACGGCTACCGTCCCGGTGTGATCGCAAAATTAGGATACCCGCCCGAGGTTCTTGCTATGAAAGCTGCACAGCGAGGTCGTGGGATCATCTATGTAGCAGAGGACTGCTTCGGAGGCACAGGCGTGCCTGGCGCCGAATGGGCCGGCCGCTCGGGGTGGCAGCAAATCGCAGACTGCGTGACGGGTGTAGCATGGGAACAAGGCCGCTTTATGGGCCTAGATGAACCCGTAGTGCCGCCATTCCCTATGTCTGACTACGGGACAGGTAGCCTAGGCACGATTGCAGCCCTGGCTGGTATCTACCAGCGCGCTACCGAGGGTGGCTCATGGATCTGTCGGACCAGCCTGTCGCAATACAATCTATTCCTCCTGTCGCTCGGTCCGTACCCGGCGAAAGTCCAGGACGAGCTGCGTCGCCATCATGACCCCGAATTCTTCGCGCTGCGACATAGCGACTCAGTCGATGAGGTTGGGAAGCGAACAATCCGCAGCATTCGTAGGCTGCATCCGAGGCTCTTTTCCGAAAGCACGATGCAGAGCGGCTATAGCGTGGGGTTCGGTGGTGTTGTCAGACGGCCAAGAGAAGTGCTTGACATTCAAGGACTAAAAGTCGGCCACGTGCGAGCCACGCGACCCAATGGCTTTGATGCCCCAACATGGGAGGGCTGGGAGGAAGACAGCAGGCTGCTGGATGAATAGCTGGACGCTTTTCTCACCGGTTGTTATTAGCGAGCTTGTGTCCTACGCAGTCATTTGATTATCACGGGTGCTACCTCGCTGTTTCACGGCAGGAGTTGGCGACGGTCTCTGTGTATCGGGTCTCAACACAGCTGCTGGCCAGGCTCTGTTGTTTGACCCAGCTCGATCACGAATCGTGTATGTCCATGCGTGTTTCGCTGCCAAATGCCCCATCCGGCGCGTGCATGGGGCCATGCAAGATTTGAAAATAAAATACTTCTATGTTTTTCTTTGGCAACACAGTATACACGCTGCGTGGCGCATAAGGCGTGCGTTGCCGACAGTAAATGGACTGATTCGATGTATGATATAGTATGTAGATTTCACCATAGTTCTGGAAACGAGCGTTGTGTATTCGTAGTTCTCCTAATCATCATTGTACGCATTCAAAGGGTATCACGCTGCGTGGTCTGCCTATCTAGTTTGTAGAACGCAGATTCTAAATTCCAATATCTCTGCTTCCTAATCGGAATTGATGTTCCAACAGAACTTCGCCGGCACGAGATAGTTAAACAGTCAACAGAAACCAACTCGCGCGCGAAGAAACAACCGCGAATTAGAAACAGACCTACGATTTTCAAAGAAATCGTAAAGCACCGCGGCCATGAAACGATAGTAGGACACGGACGGCAATCTTGAGGCCTAAAGGAAACCGCCCAATGCATAGAATCCGAACGCCTCACAGCCGTGCGTTCGTTTACCACACAACGGTCGACCGGTTTCAAGCCAAAATGACATACCTATCTACCACTAATCCGAAGCGAACTGATACTGGTAACTGCTACGCCGCAATCTAACGCCGATCTCCTCGTTTAAGAAACCGGGTTGGTTCTACGGCGCATACCACCGTAGCCTTACAACTCGAACCGAACTTACGATGCGGAGAGCATTGAACAAGTCAAAGAGCTTGTTTGTCGTTTGAAAACGAGTCGAACAGCGTATAGATGATGGTACCTCTTCGTCATCATGGTTACTTGATAACAGCTACCTACGTCTATCCTTTGCCAATTAAATTGGATGAGAATTGAGTTCCACCAGGGCTGGGACAAGTGTACGGCCTCCCTGAAGCTATTATTTCCTTTCCTGCTTCCTCTTCGGCATCCACATCAAGCGTATCTCCTACCATTCCACTATTCTGCGCAATTTTGTGCTTATAGGTGCACTCTTGATATCTTATGTCGATTAAATTCTGGATGGGAAACAACATTGTAATATAATGTAGCATCCCCAACAACCGATGTATCAGCGTGTGTCGTATAAGAAGACGGGGTTATGACACGAAGAAACAGGCCATCAAGCAGATCAGTCTGTTCTCCTGGTATTTTATAACCCATGACCAACCCAGATCTTCACGTTTAGACACGATTTCGCCCAGTGGATGATCCTCGCCAGCCATCAAGGCTCTGGTTACGAGCAGAATCCATCTATATAGTGGTACATAGAAACAGCACCATTACCTAGAGCCTTATCGTCTCTTCCTACAGCCGGATAAAAAGGACACACCTCCGCGAGACATAACCGGGTTGTGATCTCGAACGACGTATTTACACTCTTTGGGGCGCAGCGTGCCCAGGTCCATCTACGCGACGACTACACTTTCAACACCCGTTCAAACTTCACAGTCTGGTCGTTGCAGTATCGCCGACACTCGGAGGACCCTCCGCTACTCAATAAGTTTCCACCTAGAACATCGAACGACGAAGTCGTGCATCGGAGACGGCAGATTTAACGTAAAGCCCTACGGCACGGCACTTACACGAAAACAAGCGTCAGAAAAACCCACATCGGCTTTCTCCGCATCTCAAGGAATGGGATTGCGTCTGACGTTCCGATCAACGGCGGCGCTCGGTAAGTCGCAGCCCAGTACCGCCCAGATTAGAAGCTTGGCAATCACTCGATTTCGCGAAGGGAACACTGCTAGCCGACAATAAATCCATTCCTAATGTGACTTTCCTTTTGCCCAGGGCCCACGGTTGTCCGCCATTGGCGATACCACGTCGGAAAAGGGGAAGCACAGATTCATGAACTCGAGGATTGTGATTCCATTGGCGACCCTACCGTAGCACGCTTGACGCCCGGGCAAACTCGGAATCCGGATAACATGAGGGTTGGGCGAACGTCGCCACAGACGAGGCGAGTGGACTGAGCAGGCGGCCAGGGACCCATGGTCGAAAAACGCATTCGCGTGTTATCCGAAGACTAGCGCTGCGACTCTTTGGGTTCCAGAACGCCCTCTGGATATGAGAATAACCACGGGTGTCACTTTGCGTCCTCTGGCAAACCTATATCGGCAGGGGATGGCATTAGCCCTCGGCTCTATGCTCGGCTTCGCGGCGTGATGGGTCGTTGGATATTCGTCTACGGACGGCTACTGCAGACTGACGGCAATTGCATGAATAATATACGTACACTGGCTGTACGGCGAACGAGCAAGGCACTCGGGGCGGCGAATCGGCGCGTATGTTACCGATTGTTAGCATTGAGCAATACTTGGGATTCGAATAGTGGACATTTATATGCACGCCAAGGAGAAAGCCGGCCGCGTAGGTGTTTACTGCATCCTGAAATGGCAGACTCAGCATGGACAGGTTACAGATACATAGATAGGCGGTATTCTGCACTTGAGTAAAACGATATCCCGTTTCAGGGGCCGTCTGCGTCCGAAGATTAAGACAAGTAGAAATGGAATCGTGGGCGGCCAGCAGGGCCAAAAGCAATATTACACCTAGCCTCTATCGCAAGAAGTAGCCGCGATAGTGTTCGTTTTAACTACTTGATCATATAGGACTAGTGTAGGAGGCAGAGACTTGACTGACCAAACGGCCTCAGGCAGTATTAAAGGTGATTTCCGACAAAGAGCTTCCGTTGCAGAAGGCACTTATTGAAAGTGCTGATTCTTATTCGTACACCGAAGTAGATGATCCTATAAATATCGAAACCTCGTCTAGAATGGAGATAAAACAATAATTGAGCGTGGACGCTGTGGTTCGAGTCCAAAGTCATGGCAAATGTTACACGTCTATTAATGCATCAGCGTACGGGCATTGCAAAATCTATAGTTCCAGGATCCCCGGCTTCGTTCCAGATCCATTTTTTACGACCAGTTTACCGGGTGTAGACTCCAGTATGCTCTTCATTCTCTGTAGAAATACCTTGGCTCGCTTTTCTTCGTCCTTGGGCACGGTGAGACTGAACAAGTTGATACCGAGTGATATGCTGGGTTGAGCCCGGGGTCCTGTCTTCGGAGCGGGTTTTCTCGCTGAGCCCGCCAGCACGTCGATGATATCTACTGTGGGCTTTGGCTTCGAAACAACACCAGTAAAACCACCGGGGGGAGGAAAGGCCGCAATTTGGGGCAAGTACCGGCCTCGCGAGGCTTTTCGGCCGACCTTGTCGAGACCTAAAACTTGGTTGAATAACTCGTCGGCGGTGGGTTGGTAGTTGGCCGCTAACGGTAGGGCACCGTTGGCGAGCTCGGTGGCGCGTTCGAGGAAGGTGGATACGGGTATAAAAGTACCCAATGTATTGCTCAACTTCGTTTGCGCCGCGATCACGGCTGTTAGTGACACGGGCAGTGAGACTTGTCGCTCCTCAGGCACTGGAACCTCCTTTGTCGGGACTTTCTCCGCCGTCTTTGCTGCCACCTTTGGAGCGGCAATTTTGATGTTAGAGAGGTCGAGGTGGGCGTTGTGATTGAAGCGCTTCATGATCTCCTCGGGTCGGCTAGAAGGCACAGATCCTAAATACGCCAGAACGTCACCCTTTAGCAGTCGCCCACCAGGTCCTGTAGGTGTCATTTCGCCAATTGCTGCCTCGTCTAGGCCATTCTCCTTAAGGAGATGCGTCACTGACGGATAGAGGGGGTACTTTTGAGGGGGCGCTTTTCCCCCAGACCTCCTGGGCTGCCTCTGTCCACCGGCATTCTTGGGTGTGATAGCTTGTTTGGAGCCCTCCTTCTCTGACGGCACATCCTTCTGGGCGCTTGTCTGTATAGCTTTCCCGTCGGCAGGAATCTCTAGTTGGCTGATGTCATCACCCGGCTCCGCAATGACTCCTATTCTGGTACCAACTTGAACGCTCTTGCTACCGTCGCCCTGCATGATCTTCATGAGGATGCCATCGTCCTGCGCCTCGACGTCCATTGAAGCCTTATCGGTCTCGATCTCCAGGAGGACATCACCAGCCGAAAACGAGTCGCCCTCCTTGACTTTCCAAGCCGCGATGTTCCCTTCTGTCATGGTCGGCGACAAGGCGGGCATAGTGAAGTTCTGCGCAGCGAGTGAGGCGACCGAGGTGCGGAAACCTGGAGACGCTCAGGCGTAAGCAATGGCGAAAGGGAAAGAGATGAGAATCGACAGTGTAGATATGATGAAAGGCGGTACAAACCTCGGACAGTAGCATCTTGAGCAACTCGTCGGCCTACCAGTCTAGCAGACCGGCAGGTTGCCGTCGCAAAAGACGCCATGATTGACAGTGCTGAAGAAACAGTTGAAGCTCAGGTGAGCCCTTTTCTCTTACTCACGCCGTCTTCTTTTGAACTGGGATTTAGTAAGCCACCTAGGGAGAGAGGTATTTCGGAGGGCCGGACTTGTATAAGTACATTTTCGGAGATCAAAACTTGAATATGTACCTCATTGGGGACTTTCCGGGCTTCGTCAATCGGAGCAAGGATGCGTTGGGGTCAGCTTTGAATTACATAATCAAGAAAGGTTAGATAAGATAAGATAAGATAAGATACGGACCGATCCAGGTGCTGTCGCATAACTTCATGGTTCCCGACTCCACTCAAGCTACCACCGAAGCTACGAAGTACCGAGATACTTACTAACAATTTTGATCACCAGCAATAACCACTCTTGCGCCTCATGTAAATACCAGTCAACCGCTAACTAGAGGAATCGAAATCTCCTTGACTGGCCTCTAACACTCCACTTGGAGACCAAATGGCGTCTTCCATTCCCCAATGTCGGGGCTTTACGCACCCATTCGTCCTCCTTGTGCGAAGCACCTTGCGAGCAAGAAGCCCTCTCGAGTCTCTTCCTCTAGGCATAGCCGGCTCGCCATGTATGCGTCTCACGGCCCCTTCGCGACAACGGAGGCCCTTTTCATTGGGTCATGCTCTTCGCAATGAAAATCTTCAAAGGCCACCCACTACCACTATCGGCTCACTTGCCATCTCCCAAGTGAGCTTTGCTCGGCGCCTTGCGATGAGGAAACAGCCGACGACTTTATACGAGGGTGCACGGCAGACGGGATTCTTGATTTCGAGTTACGGCGCAACCTTTTTCTGCCTGGGCTCAGCCGCCATTAACAGTTGGTTCAACGTCTTCAATCTCCCCCCTGGGATTTCGTCATGGGTGCCCGTTGGATTTGGTGTCATTAGCTTCATGTTCGCCGTCCTAGGTACTATTTTTGCTATGAGGCCCACCGGCATAATACGAACGATCAAGATTCTCCCGTTCGCAGCAACGCAAAAAGAAGCAGCAGCACCGGGCGCCACCCCCCAGCGCGTCCTCATCGAGGTAGCCGTCCGCCGCATCTCGCCCATACCACTGCCTTTGAAGCGCATGCAAGTGGAACCGGCGCAGATCGTTATGGTCAACCCAATGCAGTATCGCCCAGTTATTCTATCCCGAGATGCGATGGCCGCGAAGAAGCTGGAAGATGCCGAACGCAGGAAGGCAGAACGCCAGTATGAGCTGGATCATATCATGACCGCCCCGTTTCGTGATGCTCGCAGGGCTTCGTCCAGCATCTTTTCCAATCTACGACGGGGCCTGACTGGCGAAGGATTCGCACCCGTATATATCAATGGCTTTAGGTACAAGCTGGACATTGAAGGCGGTTATGCTCTTGAGGACGGTAAAGCTCTGGACAGGCTAGTGAAGATCCAATCCGACCCCGAGCTGGCTCGTATACAGTCTCAGACCTTGACTAAGGGGCCTTGAAAATACCTTTATAAATACCGTACTCGGTCGAGAGTTAGATTCGAATCGGGTCAGTTACATATCGTAGGTGGCTCCTGTGTATATGTGCCGCCGTGTATGAAGAGGTATGACTATCTCGTCCATGATGACGAGGGACATGTTAATAAACTTAGAACAGATCATACCGCATAACAATCCCCGATCTAATTTCTATGTCTGTCTTTTGGCCTGTGTTGAGCATTTCGTTATTGCCTATGACCGGCATTCAAACTAAGTAGTACCTCATAAGTCAGGAACGGGCGTAACCTTCTTCATCACCCTCGCCGGAGACCCAATTGCAACGGAGAAATCAGGGATGTCCTTAGTAACAACGCTGCCGGCACCAATAGTGCATCCCTTACCAATGGTAACGCCAGGCATGATTGTCGTGTTGCCCCCGATCCAGCAGTCATCGCCAATGGTGACCGGCTTAGCGTACTCAATGCCGTCGCGGCGCGACTGCACCTCCGTCTCATGGGTCGCGGCAAAGATAGACACAAACGGCCCGAACTGCACGCGATTCCCAATCGTCACAATACCGCAGTCTAATATAACAAGGCTAAATACCCCAGGGGCAAAGGCAATGCACGTTAGAAAATATACGAGGGTTATACGTATCCTTCACACAAGATAGAGAAAGGAACCCGGGGTAGAATGATAGATAGAGAGAAAGAGAGAGATGAATGACAACGTGGGTTTTACTCGGGATAATGGGACATACTTGAAGTTCGAGTAGAAATTCTCCCCGATCCGGATATTGCATCCGTAGTCCAGGTTAATCGGCGGCTCGATGAACGCGCCGCCGCCAATACGCCCCATCACGCCCTCGAGCATGGCGGCCCTGTCTGCCGTGAGCGACTCCGGCGTCGCATCGTCCGGGAAGTGCGTGTTGTATCTGTTCATGAAGCGCCGCGCCTTGAAGCGGCCGGCCACCAGTTCCGGCGCCTGTGCGTCGTATCTTGGCGTGTCCGTCAGCGGGGGGTGTGGGCTTCGTTCGTTCCCCCTTTTCTCCAAGAAAAGGAGGCTTTTTTATTTGCTTCCCTTTTATCTGGGAGTACTTACAGCATCCCCGAGATCATTTTCTCGTATTCTTCTCCCCATGGTACGTGGGCGAGGCCTTTTGCCATCTCGATCGCGGCGGGGTCTTTCTGTTTGCTGGCCATGGCTTGGGCTACGAAATATGTAGGTATGTGCTTGTTTTTGTTTTTTTAATTTAACCCCGTAAATGAGGACGGTCAGGTTGTGAGCTGGGCTTGTTTTTAAATCCCGGCTTGACCGATGAACGGGTGTGTCTGTTCTTTATGTAGGCACGGACGTACGTGGTGAGGAAACTGAACTGGCTAGCTACCTAGCGCAATGTGTTCAAGTCATGAGCAGGTTCGGCATACTTGCTGCGCCGTGCTCCTCTCGCTGTAATTACCTGGTAAGTATCTACTTGCCTGAGTCGGCATCTCCGTGCTCTGGGTTCTTACGCCTTCAACACCCGACAGCACCCTTAATCTCAAGATGAGGTTTGTGCTTCACGCCAAATGTAGGTACAAGTTATGCGCGTTGGTTCTCATGGAAGCGCCAAAGGGCTTTGATTGATACATTTAGGTAGTAGATTTATTACGCGGTGCCGGTTGGGATAATTAGGCCGTATTCGGAAGCTCCGCCGCGGCCTGTTATCGGAGGTGTCAGTGACCATACAGTTCTACCTCTGAGTATGATTACAGCAACTTTTGTTTACTTGATATCGGGGATGCTCCTACTGGTTGACAGTTAACACTATGTGTGAGATATTTGAATACGGGTAGACTAAATACAGTTAGATGGGGTGGGTACGAGGTATGCTCACAAACTCGCAAACCCTCGCGACTTCACTCGGCACGGCCGTCGTAAAATACAAAGCCCCCTAATCTAGCCATCACCTCTATAGATCATAAGGTATTCACCACCGACGTAAGTTCAAGTTTGCGCGCAGTGATGAAATAGGGACTCTGATAATCAAACCATTTCATTAGCACTTTCGTGATGTGTTGGGTATAACAGGTAAATTAGTGCTACAAATGCATTCCCCGTTGCATAGCACAGACCGTTCTGGTGTAAATGAGGTGCAAACGCCACGAACGACGCTGCGAACCTTCTAGCAATAACCATTTAGCCAACGTTTCTCTTCTCGGCTGTGAAGGGCTCACGCCTCACGTCGAACGTCAGGTGGGCAAGACAAAGTCGTAATCGGGCGTACGAAGCACCGCCGTACACTATCTAGATTCCTGAGGCTCGGATTAGGATGTTTTGACAATGTGTTCTGACTCATAACTAAGTATTGTGCCTCACTAATAGAGCAAGAAGCACACGAGGCAACGGTAGGTGGCATGGGAAAAGGCGAGGCATTTAGTTTTCTCCATCTAGCCATGGTCGCTCGAGTGACTCCATTGCGTGTACACGGACGTATCGTGCAAACGTATGCATGGCGTTCAGGCACGTCGAGAATGTACCCCCCCGCTGGGAAAACACGACATGCAAGCGATATGGCGGACAAGACAGAAACGTGAGACATCATAGGTTATACGTGACGCCTGGAGTGCCCGCGAGTAGCCTTGACCGTGGCCCGCGAGCGGTGCAACAAATGGATTCCCCCGGCAGCTTTATGCCAAGATCACTTCGTCGCATGCTCGAAGATGGCGGATTCGCCTCCTGTTCTTCAAAATCCGAGGCCCTCAAGCATGGGATTTGGAGTATGACCTTATTGTTATCTTCTGAGTCGCGGGACTTTAATTCTCCCGGCCGCAACATGAATAAACCCGGGCTCTGTTCTTCGGACGACGGATGATGGCATGTCGAAGGTTAGGCGCATCGTGTTGCATATCCGCGCCTTTCCGTCCGCGTCTTCCGCGTCTTCGGTGGGTATTTGCAGTAGACGTGCGGCCCGACTCCACGGGATAACTTCCTGCTTTTGGCAGAGCAGCGCACGTTCATAGACGGGACCCGGGTCATCCCCCGCGGTAACCTGCAGTCGAATACTTATCTACACTTGTGAGGATCGACGCGTGTAGCGCTTGCTGTTGTGCCATGTTGTGTAATGATTTCATTGTGGTCATCTGCCGGACGCATGATGGGACGAGAGTCGCCATACTATCCCTCAAGGCCGAACCCAGTAGATACCTAGGTAGATAGTCAAAATCAGGGTCAAGAAAGTGTCTTGCGCTGTAGGTACTGTAGTGCTAATTGGGTCCCTATGTCAAATTCATAGGTGGGCATCGTACGTAGTATTATGGCTTGACCTGATCACGCCGACAGGTGTGCAGCGTAGCCGCCAGGAAAACCAGTTAGTCTCCTCGATGTCATCGATTGGCTTCTTGTCATCTGACCTGTACTAGTCACTTAGTATGCCGAGTTCGTGAGATCTACTACTCCAAACCATGTGTCGATCAGATGTCGTACATTACTCGAGATGGCCTAATATCGGTAGTTCCGGTGGCACTGGCTCCGTAACATTCCCATATATGCAAATGCTTGCGTTGAACAAACCATCGCGGCGACGTGAAGGCCCCTGCGCGATCGGCTGAGGGAGTACCTGCGTACATTTACGGAATACGTAGTGCGGATTTTGTGGCCAGCTGCTCAATCGACAACCCTTCTAGCTTGCCAAGAGTAGTGAATGTCCCTCGCTCCAAATCGAGTTGCGGAACAACTAATGAGGATCTGCCGTTGATATTACTTAACATTGGCACTTTTCCTTGCGCATCATTGTGTCAATTGAGGAGGACATCGCAGACGTGCAAGCCATGGGATTTCCCTGTGGGTGTTACCATGAGGATGTGCCGTGTTCCGGCATGTGGGCGCCGGCGAGGTGTCGATGACGTTGGACTCGATTCTTTTGATATGGCACAACATAAAATCAACGTCCTCGCCCGCTTAAAACGTGCCAAGTCGTTAGCCAAGCTTAATTGATGTTTGTAGAACGGCGTCCGTGTGCGCCAAACCAGCGAATTAACACTGCGAAAACGAGGGGCAGCGCAAGAAAAGGGTTGGTTGTGTCGAAGCGGGTCGGAAACGATTCCGTGCAGGCGGCCTAGCCTCAACTGGAGGACTGGAGGAGATCGTGAGTCTTCGACAGTACATCGGCAGATAGCGCAACTTCTCTCGTCTCGAGTGTGACGACGATGGTCTCACATGACCAACGATCGAGCAAGCAAGAAAGAAAGATAGGGAAGAGTCACATGATCGTCTGTTGGTAGCAAGACGGCCCTGTTTGCATGAATTGTGCCGCCCTCGCCCCCAGACACCTACCACGAGAGGCTCTCGTTTACAATTCGCCACCAACATGAGATTGGCTTATACGTGCAAGCGGTTGTGATGATCGCCAGCCTCAGCGCTTCTGCCCAATTGCCGGTCTTCGAGGTCCAGTAAGGCGCGGCCTCTGGATCCTGGTTCGTCGTCGCCGCGATCCCGAAGAGCTGCATGGTTCGGTGATAGTGGGAACAACTCGGCACTGAGAACCATTGGATTGCCTCCAACGCAGCGTTGCACCACAGCACTGCCGTTAAAGCTCTTGCAGTGCTGCCATTTCGAGCAAGTCGGGCGTCATCTGGCCGGCAGGACCCAGGGAGGGAGATTGGCAAGTTGGGGTTCATCGCAGATCTTGGCCTGCGTTATCTTGTGCCCACCGCTCTTCGCTTTTGCTTTTCAACTCCGTAATCGTGAGATTTTGGCTGCTGCCAAGACATGCTTTCTGTGCGATCCTGATGAACATCGGAGGATTCCTTCGCAGCGTGCCATTGCATATGTGAAAAGATTGTCCGTCTTCCACATTATTATACATTCATTCTACTGGCCGGCCGGATAGCTTCAGAGTTCAGGTGTAGCGTATAAAGGCGAGACAGTAAGCATGCCAGAAATATTCCCGCTTGCTGGATGGATTGTATCCGTGATATTAACGCGAGCGCGGACTAACCGCATGGGCATCACGCGAACTATCGTGGTCTACAGACTTTTCCAAAAGATGAGGGGGTGGGGGTTGCGCATGGTCAACCTTGGTGGTCAGCAGCCTCACAAAACGATGTCGTCAAATCGAGCGGTGTGCACTGAATTGCAACCCTCTATGCCAGTAAATATGTGCGTATGTTGGTTTCCGCACATGATACGCAGGCTCGTCTAGATGCAATGTACCATTCTTTGCATCTTGTTTGTCTCGAGGGACGACGATGCGGATGGTAAGCCGTCCGTAGGACTTCCGTTGCGCCCGAATGCTCCTCATTTCCTTGACTTATACTGACTCGAAATATTAGATGGTGGATACTGCGGGCCGGCCGCAAAACCGACAGGCCGAGTCGGTCCGGAGTCCTGCGCAGACGGAATTCTGTATAATACCTGTTATCCATCTCATCGTTCCATTCTATTATGAATCTGTCTCATGGTCTCTTGCCGGAGGGACTAGGCTTCGTAGAGGAATTGCTGTTCCAACTTCCAACATCAGTCGAGTTCGGTGTTCATCCGCTCTTCCGCCGTACGAGTCTTGTGGTCGTATTACTACGCGGTCCCGGCATTGGCCTAACGCGTCGTAGCGCAGGTCGACTCCAGTGGAAATGCATTGCCCGAGCCATCATTGCCGTAATAAGCAGCAAGAAATCATGTAAGGTATCATGTAGATCTCTGCGAAGACTGCATGCTGAGCAGAAGCAGTCATGTAGGGACCGAGCCGTATCGCGCAATCCGTCAACGGCGCTTACCCCTCCTGGACCTATGATGTGCTAAGTATTTGCAGATGAGGATTGCGGCAGCCATCGACGATCTACAGTACATGATAACGAGTGCCCATACAGTACGGTCTATACAGAATCCACAATCCACAATCCACAATTCACGATCCAGAATCCACGATCCAGAATCCACAGTCCAGAATCCGGATTACGTACAGTAAAAGCATCGGCCCCATGGGCATTCGGCCAATTCGCATGCGAAGGCGTTTTGTGAAATACGACGCATTCTGGAAGCACCACCCCTGCCTGGCACCGCACCAAGCGTGGCCCCACCAACGAACTTTTGGGATAAACTGAGAGTGCCTATGGCCTTACTCATAGTTATAGGCAGAGTCCCAGGTAGGTAAGGCGGTGGGTATTATCGCTGCGCACCGGGAACGCACATGTGTAGGCCCTGTAGGCCCCGTAGGATACCGAGAGAGGCAGTGTAGAGAGATAGCGGTGATTCTGAAACGGATGATAGATACGACAGATGGCGGGGTAACAGGAGGGCAGTACCTACTGAGAGCACTTGCTGAGTAGCGCATCCCAGATGGGTTAGGATGGCCAGGATGGTGCACCCGAAATGGACTAGAGATCTGTACATTATCAGGCAGCTCATGACGAAATGCTGCCGCATTGTACATGGCCAGATTTAGAGATTGCGTAGGCCAAAAAAAGGGTCCTGCAGGACTCAATGCCGTATACTACTAGGTTCTTATAGTGCGTCCTTGGTATGGCCCTTTGACTGCTCATGTTCGCAATTCACTTTTCCAAGAGCAACGCACACGCGGTGAGTCTTTTGGCGACAACGCTACACTACATAGGAATCTCCCTATTCAGCAGGATTCACTCCCAACTGCGTGCATTTGCAAAGGATCGGCTTTAAACTAGATAGCGTACACCTAACGTACATAACGGGACTACCTGCACTAAGTAGGTGTGTTCTGCTTATCTCTGGCTAGTGTGCGTTATGTACACTACACGAGTAATGGCGCCAATGCTGGACACCACGAGAGACGGGATAGTGCATGTCCCGTCTTTCAGAGACAGTCGAGTTAAGCCATACATAGCCAATACAGTTGACGTGTCTTGTTGGTATTAATCAGTACTTGTCCCGGTGAGCCGGTCCGAGTGTCGCCTTTGGGGTAATTTCCACCCTAATTGCGTTATAAGCTTCCAAGATTCAAACTCTTAACTCTCGAAATACCTGTCACGAAGACCACTCTTTTATCAGATGTGGCGTGGGAAGATGGGGTAGGCGGATCAACTGTGTGGTAAGTGAGTTCCATCTTTTTAGGTCGTCCCAGTGAATCATAAATAGAGTGAGAGGCGCACGGGTACTGGTCCCAGAATTGCATGGCGTGAACCGATGACTTTCGTCTCACACGGTAACTATCTACATGCCAACCAGGTAGCAAACGCTAACTACCTAAAATCACCTAGTCTGGTCACAGTAAAAGCAGATCTACTCAGGAGTCAGTAGTTGTAGGTACTTACCTAATCGGCTAATCCTGTGAACTGGTCCCCCCCGGTAATTTCGGGTCGGACCACTCATCGCATCTCGGTACCACCCAGTTATACTGAGTAGCACTCTCACCACGGCGTTCGGCTGCCGTAATGAAGCTGCGCACCAGATGCTCAGTACTGGCTCGATGGCGTGGAATATTCTGTGTGACGAGAAGAAACCTAACGGCCAAACCATGTGATTTACCTACAATTGCTCGTATGGCCGGACGGGCCTGAAATAGGAAGCGGTGAGCAATAGGAAGGCCACGAGACCGGGATTGAGGCACAGGCGCACACGCTCTGATAGTTCGTTCACTCGGTCTTTTGGGCTTAGAAGCGGCTCATGAAACGTCCTGACGTCAGCATACAAGTCCGTCGTGAACGAGAGACTCTTAACCATCTCGACGTAGATAGACATTTGTTTCACAGTACGCGACAGGAATGCAATGTCTCAAGCGAAGTTGGCGTCACTAGCGAACGATTTCCGATGTACGAGTAGTTTGGAGGAGGGCAAGCATGCTAGAACCCACACCTAGCGAAAAGTCCGTTAGATCGTCGAGTCGGGCGAAAATAAGTAGAGGTGGAAAATAAGAGCCTGAAAGGCATAGCCGCGCCATGTGACATATGCCTCCAAAGCAGTGTGCCACTAAGTATTACATTGAATATATTGGTCTGACGAGTGGCGAAAAGGATGAGCAGGACTTAGCTGAGCGACGACGAATGAGGGTTATAGGGAGGCAGGCTGTATCCGTACCTAGAGTTGATGGACATGGCGGCTGTGGCATGTCAGGAGGAAATGTCGATAGAATGCATCCCGAGACAACAGTAAGCCCAGAGCCCAGAGCCCAGAGCAACGTCGACCATGATATTGCGCGAACATAATGTAGGCAGGCGTCTCATTCTCCCGTCTGATAATTATACTTGCCGGCGCATCGCACGTAATAAGACAAGCAGCTGTCGAGGGGATGAGACGCATGCCAGTCCCTGTTGGCATATCCGGCGTATAGGTATCTCATGCACAGAAGGGCGAAATGGCGAATGGATTATGAGGGTTACCGCCGCGGCATACTAGTTGCAGCAGCGCACATGGATAGATATTGGCATGGCAGGACAGGGCGCAATAATTGGTCCGAGGTGCAGCTGACGAGGCCATCTTGTTGCTCGATTGGTTTAACCAAGAGGGGGCCCCATTCGACAAATGCCATCTGACGCTTTGCCGCCGGTCGCTGGAGGTCCTTTCATGCCATTGCACCAAGTGTAGGAGGTATACTGAACAGGTAGCACACCTATAGAGGCAGATTTAGGTAGATACCTGGTATATCATATATGTGCATGACGCGGTGTTGGGGGCCTGATATTCTATGTAAGTGCCTTTCCTCTATACATTTTCTGGGAGGCTTCAATACAATACCGGAAGATGACCCTTCGTCGCCATGCGAAGCGCTTCATGCTCTCCAGCTCTGCACACGCAAATGAATACCCTGGGTGGCCATACCTACGCGGCAGGTCAGTGACAAGAAAATGAAGGTCCCGCCAAGACCTCTAGTTGATCACGACATGCTGCAGTGCGAAGTTAGGAGGTATGCACTTGTAATTATAGTGGCTACGGGGGGTCATGCCGCTATAATTATACGCAGTAGTGCAGGTAGTGGAATCCACCGGTATCAGGGTCATACCTACATCCTGTACAGACTGTACTTTTGCTTCAGTCCAAAATGTACGGACGTAGATGTATAGCCAAAGCTGGGTATAGGTCACACGATGTTGTAACCAACAAGATGCCTTGGCGGGCTGTTCTTCTGTCGCCAACCTTCGTGCCTGCTTCGAACATGCCTCAAAGCATGCCGTTATCAACCCAAGTCCCATACCGACCAGGTGACTTGATCAGTGATACTAAGTGCAGGAGATGACTAACGGATAGCTGAATGATTAGGTCTGACCGTGATCACCACCTACCTGTACTTAGAATCACTGGTGTTATTATACCGTACCCATATCTACCTAGGTACTAAGTACACAAGTATAAACATTTGATACAGAAATGCGTCTAACTTATTCAGGAACAGGTTTATCCGTATTAAGCTTAGATTATGGATAAATGGTACCTATAGTACCGGTACTCCGTGTCGTGCTCGGGATGGTCCAACATGCCGGTGACAGTGTTCTAGCTGTCCCGGACTGTGTTTCTCAGACACCGTACACTACCTAGGTTCCCCTAGCGCCACTATTTAAGCCACTATAGGCCTACTAAACCTCAGGCTAGTTACGGGTAGCACGCATCGCCGGCGACGTCCTCGCACACGGTGGCCCCTGCTTTGGCAGTGGACGTAATGCACATGTGTACCAAGTATAGGTGGTGAATGCAAGCCGAATTGATCATTTCCACCAAGCCCCTCCATCGCACTTATCAGGTAACCACATCCCTGATCGGCCCCCTGATCATGCTCTCTCCGCCCTAGCTTCTTTGGGCCTGGCGCTCCTGCTCGAAGGCCAGGGTGGGCCCCACGCTGAAGTCCATCCACCAAAGGGCTGCAACTCCTGCAAGGACGAGGTTGTTTGTTATAACTCGAGCCGGGTCGCAGCCTTCTGCAATGTATTGTCCCTCCACACTTTAACCTCCTTTTCGGCGTTCATATTTTCGCTTTCTACACCACGGCCCCCATCGCCTGCTCTTTGCTGTTGCAGTGCGATATATCCAGGTCTGGAGACAGCCTTGTCTTGGCTTCGTTCTTTCGCTCCTTTCGCCATCCTATATAACCATCTCTCTCTTCGCGCTGTCTCTTGCGCTTCTTCTGGGCGCGGGCGCGTATCCGTGTGTCTGGGTGCCACATCCGTCGCCCGCGTTTTGGCCAGCATGGAATGTCGAACATCTGGATTTGCCACGGTATGTTGTACCAAACATGGACTCGTTGTCTTTCCTCTTTCCCTTGCTTCAATTACCCATGAATTCCCTGTCCCTCTCGTTGCGGCTGCTGCCACTGCTATCTACACGGACGGTGAATTGTGTGTCTGTTGCCGGCTTGCCTTGATATCATATTTCGTTCGCGCGCGTGTGTGTGATGGCATCCATGTGACCAAGATCCCCGCCATCTGCCTATGCGGCGTGGTCGACCTGTACACGATCTATATGCTCTGCTTCTAAACCACCGGTTCGAGATCGGGTGGTGTAGCTAGCTTAGACTCGCCCTCTCGAGCTTATGGCGCGTCCAGTCTAGGACTACTTCAAATCTCCTATTTCGCTTGTCGCAGAACCGCCTAGCAGTTGATCTGTTCCTTCGCATCTGGTTTTTTGGGTCTGGCTAGCGTCTCGGACGGACATCATCAGATGGAGAGGCGCCTCGAATCGATGGAGTCATGCTAGCTGGTTACTAGGTATATCGACACTAACATGTTAACTCTTGTACATTTTAGTGCTGAATCTACGAAGTACGGTCGATAAAAATCTCCACGGGAGATCGCTCGCAGAGCCGTCGGAACAAATTCCCACGAACGCCCCTAGGATATTTTCTGTACTCGATTCCCACTTTCCCACCACAGATCCTCGCTCTATCCATCTCCATGTATACATGATCTCGAAAGATGGATTCCCAAGACGGGGAGTTGTTTGTTAAGGTATTACACGGAAAATCGTTCAGCTTCTGTTGGTACAACTGCTAAAGCTCCCAGCAACTTGCAACTTTCGTGCGCACACACGAGAAGGCGCTGGCTAACGCCTTGCAAATGCGAAGACAGCCTAGACATGGACCAAGCCAAAGCGTGCCTAATATACAGGCCTCGCCATCCACGACCTCACTTTCTATCCCCGAACGTCCCTTGACATCAGTGCCGTCCCCTAGCGCCTTAGCTGCGGCCTTCTCCCTTGGGCCACTGAGCTTCGCCTCTCATAGTCCCAAATCAACCAGGCTCGCCCTCACCCCTCACCACCTCTTCTACCTATTATCTCGATTTGAAGACTCGGGCATCAACGTTGGACCGATGAAGGTGCGCCTGGAGAATTTACACGATAGCACTACTTCGGCGAATTATGTTTCTTTTCTGAATCCATCTCAGCGCACCAGGAGCCGCGGCTCCGATACAGTCTCGATAAGATCAGTGTCAAGCATACGGAGTGTCATGTCTGGGATGTCCGCTTTATGGAATAGCTTCGGGATCGGGTCGAGCATAGCCGCTGCTCGCAACGAAAAGCAAAAAGCCGCCCTGCAGGCCGATCTAAAATACCTTTATTCTGCATTTACCAAGATACCATGCTTGCGGTTGGCACCGGACTGGCGCGCAAAGCTGATCCGTGGATACGAGGAATTCCCTTTCGATTCTGCAGTGCCTCTCTACGTCTTCAAAAACCTCCAAGCGCTCGAAATCAGTAGCATTGACTTTCGGCAATTCTTTGGATGGGATCGGTTGGCCGAGCAAGTTCGCTCTCTAACTCTGAAGAACGCAAGTATCGAGGACCCGGCTGATATACTGATTGATATCGTTCTGGATGACATGGATAAGAGGCGCCGTCGTTCAGCAAAGGCCCAGACCACGCCCACCGGTGTCTACGCCCAGGGATCGAGCCCAAAGCGAAGTCCCACGAGCGAAGCACGTCGGCCCAGCCCGGTCCCTAAAGCACCTGAGCGCAGGAACACCATTGCGGACCTTAGTATAGGCTCGATCGGAAACGAATCAGCCGAGAGCTTATCGCCACACGGCAGCCGCCGCACATCTGTTGCTCATATTGAGTTTGAAGAACCAGACTCTCCCTATCATTCAACCCGGCCACGAAGCCACTCTCCTAGGCGACCAGCAAGTTCTCGGCAACATTCTATGAACCTAAGAGTTACACAAAAAGTTAAACGTTCAGAGTCTGGTAGTTCTCAATCCAGTCTTTCTGACTCTTGGCACAACCCGAGAAACAGCTCTTCAAATCTGCTTGGTGCCGGGATCTTACCTGCCTCCAAGTGGCGCTTCTTGAAGCATCTGAGCTTGGCGGACAACTCGCTGACTGTCGTGCCAGCAGCGAGCTTAGAACCACTCGCCGACACGCTCAGCTCTTTGGATTTGTCCACGAACCTTTTCACCCAGATACCCGATAGCCTAGCCACATTAACCGCTCTGCGAGCGTTGAATCTTTCGCATTGCATGATCGACTCCTTACATTCTCTTCGGCGAAATCCCCTACCCGCCATTAGCGCTCTAAATCTCCGTTCCAATCGTCTTTCATCAATTGCCGGTATTGAAAAGCTTTACCCTCTAGAGCGTCTTGACCTTCGAGAAAATCGCCTGACAGACCCTATGGAGCTTGCCCGACTCACTGGTATGCCTGATATTCGTGAAATATGGGTTGAAGGAAATCCCTTTGCACGAACACACCGAGACTATCGTATCACCATATTTAACCTTTTCCGCCAAACTCCCGGATTTACGGAAGATATTGTAATAGACGCATCAGGCCCAACATCTGCAGAAAAGAAGTATCTCGTAGACCGGGTCGCAGTCCCAGCTGCAGTCCCTGTTGTGAAACCCGTGGTGCCCGAATTACCTGTGGTGGATGTGAGCAGATCAGCTCTTGTTCAAGATGGCTCAAGACAATCAACTGTGTTACGCAAAGAGCGGTCAGCTCGGCCGACACCCAAAGTTGTCACGAATGAAGTAAACACGTCCACGCGCAGACGTCATACGCCGAAACGGCGTATCATTGATCTTGCGACGAGTGACCATACGGTTACGGACTCCAAAACTATCGCAGCCGAGGAAATTGTTGAATTCAATGCTGCTGCCATTTCGCAAGATAACTACCGCATCTCTCAACCCGCTGAAAGACGAGAATTGCCTGCCAAAGTGCTCGGGGAATTGACCCCATATACTACACTCAGGCCACCTGAGGCTTTACAGATTGACACTAATTATGTCTCAAAGCCCACATCCCCTTCTATACCACCGGAGCTACGTCACTCATGGGCCGACGCACAAGATTGGAACGTCGGCGGAGAAATCTACCGGCAAAAAATCGAGGCGTTACGTGACAAAGTGGGCAATGGCTATCTCAGCGTTCTGAACGAAGAAAGCTGGGATGCTCCTCGTCCAGTATTCCTAGCTGCTGACTTCGGCTCAACCTCACCCATGCATTCGGGCCCCGTTACACCACGAATGCCCAGCGCCCAGGTCATTCATAGTGGTAGTACGTTAGTCTAATCATGCGTTGCAATTTTTATTGCATCGGGTTGTGCTGCCGCTTGTTTGCGGCTTTCTGTGGAAATCGTGGCTCTTTTTCTTTTTGGCGCCACTTTCCATTGTTCTATTATATTCCCCGTTGCTATAACTAATCTACCGTCGGAGCATAGCGTTTGGCGTTGGGTGGTAGGGTTGGGATCATTTGTTTCAAGGTGGTTGCACATGCAATCCTCAACAGAGTGCTTCAAAGCTCCGGTTTGAACAGGTCCAGAGAAGGCGAATCTTTGGATTACCCTTATGAGTCGAACAAGCCACACAATTCTCTCTTGCGCATAAATTTTCCCCTGCGCTGAGATCAGATACCCTAGAACGATGTTGGAAGAAAAAATGGTGGGACGGGTGGTGTCGAATGGCTCGATTGATGTATTAGTCCTATTTGTGTTGTTCTGGCCTCCTCTAGGTATCTGGATAGATGTTTGCCAGGCCTGGTCTGATTTGGGTTTATCCAGAATCTCCCCTTGTGGCATTTGCTGTCTTCTCTTTTGCTAGATCGCAGATGCCCTATCTATCCGGTTTGCGGCATACGACAATACGAAAGATGTGTGTGTGATGGCAATGTTTATCTTTTGCATTTACACACGAGGGTAGGCGTTTTTGGTGGCTAAAAAGTAGAAGGCAATGGCTTCCTCCCGGGCATAGTGGTAATAAAAACTGGGATCGCGTTATCCGTTCTTCTCTCAGATGCCGTCGGCTTTGTCGCTGCTATGAATGAGATCTTGTGGTTTGTGACATTGTATTACGTGCCTATTGAACATGAAATTGAGCGTTGCAGCTTGTCGATGCGACGACTTCCTTGCTGGCATACCCTCTTCACGGTCTATATTCATTAGCTATCACCCACCGAGGGAAAGTTCCGTGACGGAGCGAGGCCGTCTCAAGAGTCCGGGGGCCGTGGAGTCTATACCGGGATACGGAGGATTATGGGCGTCATCACCCGGGGATGATCCGGCCCGTTTCGGCCTGTAGCTTCCTCGACGGCTTGTCGTATATGCGACTTCGAACTCGAAGCGTACCTATTACACCTACCGGGGAGGTGTTTCGTACCTCTTCACAACTGAGAATTGTCTCCATTCTTTTATTCTAGAAGTACATAAACGAACTTATGGTATGTTTCAGGCGTGGCCTATTTTGGTTGATTGGACCCTTAAATGGTGTCCGTGGTTATTCAACGGACCTAACCTCTGGGCATAACGGTACATGCCCCTGATATTCATTCCCGCAATCAAACTCCCTATAACTTGGGTAGGCACCCTACCACCCGAGTATCTCCGCTAGAGCGACTCAGCATCCAATCAGAACGAAATATGCACGTACATTTAACTTTCGGCTTGTAGACTTGTGGCTTGTTATTGTGGCTTTGATAGCCGGCGTGGATGATGCCTATGTAAACGCAAGTAGGGGTCACCTAGTAATTACATCTACCAGAAAGGCAGTGTTAGTTCAGTACGTTAGAGTACATAGGTGGTATGGTGTCTAGCTAGATAGGTAGTCGATTGATTTCTGGCGGTGGAGGCCCTGGAGGTGGCTGTCGAATGACTCGGGTTGCTAGTCATGAATGGCCCGACATGCACTACCGCGGAAAGCGGCGTGTGGTAGGAACGGATGTCTGGCTATTTGTATGGCGTATTCGGACGGATCTCATCCTGCGCGTCGATCTTTCACTTGTGTTTCGTTTGTCTGGTGCCGATGGCGGAGTAATACCGGCGCGTGTGGTAGTTTGTGTGCTGGATGCTGCGCCGCCGGGAGAACACGGCTTGCTGCGACCGGTCCATGGGAATATGCGCCTATGGGGTTGGTCGAGGCGAACATGTGGGCTTCAATAAGAAGAGCGAGAGCCGGTGATCTCTCATGGTCACCTTTGCGCGCCGTTGGTCATGGATCCAATTAAATTCGTAGAATGTAAAAGCCCTTTTTTTTAGTAATATACCTAAATACGTACTTAGTAAACCGACAGTTTAGAGATACCACAGAGGGCGAAGGAAGGGCTTCCTACGGTAGATCTATCATCTACTAAGTAGGGGCTAAATAGGGGGCCGGAGAGCGCAGTACGCGCTGCGACGCTTCAGGTTTCCAGTAGGTGGTGATACGCCTCTCTGCATACGGCGAGTCAGTGTAGTAGGTATAGATCCCAAGACCACATTTTCTCCGGTGCTAGCTTCGCCTTATAAGACGGTACATGATGTTGCACCGTATGCGTGGCCCATGTGCATTGTTGTAAGTACTTGCACCTCTTATTAGACAGCGAGTGAACGGTGAGGTCCCCTGAACGGTTACTGTGACTCTCACTGGTGATTTCTTGAACGGCGAAGATCAAACTCGTAGTATTACTACAGCATTTAACGTCGCATGCCCTATAAGTGGTTACCAGGTCGACGGTGTTATTTCGCATTGCGCAACGAGGCCAGCGCTCATCAACAGTTTTGAGAAAGTGAGTGTGCCGTCTTGGAAGAGCCGAGGGACCGGCCTTGTTTCCGAGGTATTAGAGAGCTAAGGCTCGGTAGACTGTCACTGCTTCAATAGTAGGACCTTTCTTTTATATAGTGATATGAGTTGTGTCAGATTTATATTGTCGTCAGTCAGCCTCTTAGTGGACCATGTCTCAAGAACTTGAAAGGAGCTAAGGTATGCTGGACATTAGCCGTGCCTGCCGATGAACTTGCGTATGAGCGCGAGGACCGATAGAAGCACTGTCGAATGGGTGATATGGGTTAGGGTTGTTTACGTTTATTGACAATAAAAGCCGCGCATGACGTAGGTACACAGTGGTATATCCCTACTTGGGTATTTACAATGCGACCTTGCCATCCTCTAAGCTGCAGTGGGGTTAGTGAGCGAGCACGAGACGGATATGGCCATGATGCCTCATTAGTATGTTCAGTGTTTAGTTATGGTTAGTAGAGTACTTAGGTAGTTATTCTAGATAACCTGGTTCGCGTATACGTAGTATTGCGGATGGCCGAAGGAACGTACCGGAAGGCAAGCGTCTGAGTATTATATATACCGCAGGGTCATGGCAAGGTCTGCTTGTCGTAGGGCTGAATCTAGATTACGAGTTTGGAATGTGGCAGTTCCCGTTTTAGTCGATCCCCCCACCATTGTGTCAATATTCAAGATGCGCATAGCTTTTGATTGGCGCGCATGAACGTCGCGATCCTCCATTGAATCGATGACCCTGGTTAGGTAAGGTGATTAGTAGCAAGCGGGAGCGGTGGTACCGGTACCCAAGATATCGCAAGTCGGTATTGGCAGCCTCACCAGTCTCATACATGGAAAGCATCAGAGAGGACGGATGCGACCAACAATACTACGGTGCTCAGCAATGCTGAATCGGTCCCTAGTGGAATGAACCGATCCACAAGGTAGCCATAGAATAAGCGTGGAGTAAAGTGCTTACATACCTACATATATTATGAGAGCTGCCGCAGAGAGCCGTCGTTTGTAGGTATGTAGATGTATAAGTGGGAGTGTCGTCCCATTGGTAACCTTACCCGCATTGCTGCATCCCATCAGCCAACAATGAGTCGACTCGGAGCGAGACTACCTACCTAATCGGGTGTTTTGTGCGTAAATTACATGAAGTATGACTATAGGTGCCTTATAGGGCTGTATAAGCCCTATGGATGCACTGGTTCAGTAAGCAAAGGCAAATATATCACTGGCAGGCACTGAAGAATTCTATCTACCTGGTATTAGGAGGTTAGGTAGGCATCGCGTTAGGTAGGTCCAAGGCATCATTTGGATGCTCATAGCACCGTGCAGCATACAACGGGCAATGTACTGTGACGACATGGAAGGGGAGGTCCAAAAAAGCGGGGGAACTGCCCGGGGTAGGAGGTAAGGTTACTAGGGGTACCTAGGTACCTGCCTTAGGTAAGTGCCTTATCAATTGGGAATTGGGCAAGTGGGGCTCGCGATTACCTAATATCCGCTGTGGCGCTCCCAACAACCATCGCACCTCCGCGACTACATCACGTCTGGAAGAGACCGCGTTCCTGTTGCTATTTTCATCACTCAGCTTTCACTCCAGCACGAATGATCCGCAAAGCTCGCGCCAACTTACTCTCTGCTACGCAAATATATCCTGAACCGTTAAAGTAACTCTGTCAAATGCCTTTTTGCCACCCTCCGCCTCATCTTGAGCCCCTCGCATCATCTCTTGCGACGCGCTGATTACGCCCTGTCCCGATCTTTGCTTCGCTTTTTCGTCACTCATTCCGCGTCACACCGAACAGTGGACCATGGCCCCTAGTCCAAGGACGCCAAGACCAACTTTATCCGCGCGCCAGCGAGCCAGACAGCCGGAGACCGTCGGCACAGCCCGTCGCGCTCGTACTAATAGCATTGTGGCTGCTACCGAACCCCCATTGAAGCGGCGGCGATATGCCGCCGGTGGTGTAAGCGGTGGCCGCAGATTCATCGATAATGATGAGGAAGACCCCATGGATGCCGTTGCGACTTCTAGTGTCCGGTCTCGATCCGGCCCCAACCTTCTCGCTAGTGAACCCTCACCTCCCCCTTACCCCCGACGTTCACGCAGTACTCGCATCCGAACTTCCACACGCCTCGAACAAGACGATGAAACCCAAATCAGCTCGGCAGCGGCCGTCGCCGCCGCCGTTGTGCAGAGCGAGGGCTATAAGCCCCGGGAAGAACGAGGTTGGGAGGAATTCCATCCAAATCTTGATATCGAAGGCACCTTTATGCTGTTCCATGCAGAAGATGTTGATGGCACTGCCAAACTAATGCCGGAGACGCCATCTGGGAAATCTGTAGTTGGAGATTCCAACGATGCTGGGAGTCCTCCCAAAGAGCAGCCTCATACGTCCCCCAGTGCCCAAGTAGACGAAATATTGTACGACACCCCGGTTCGAGTAGCGACCACACCCACGAGACGACGAGGCAGGCGACAACCGGCATATGGCACACGTGGGGACACAACAATAGTACAAAATACTCCCACGCCATTACCCATTCACGGCCAGAATAACAAGGAGAAACTTGATCTTAAACAGCCCCTATATCGCAAGACAGATCGCATCCTTCTTTTTGAGAGCAAGAAATTTGGCCAGGCGCGATACGTTGATAAGGTAATGATGAATATCGGTTACCAAGAGAGCGATAATTACATTCGACCGGAGAATCGTTTAATTAAAGCCACAGATGGAAATGTTGAAGAAGACCAAGATATTTCAAACGTTTCCAAGGCTGAGGGTGAAGTATCGCATCAGCAGAACACTCTCCTAGGTCGTGTGGAGTACGATATGGATGAACAGGATGACATGTGGCTGGAGGCGTATAATACGTATCGCAAGAACCAGGGTTGGAATACAGTCACTCGCGAGGTCTTTGAGATGACAATTACAAAGATCGAGAAGGAATGGCATGCCTTGGAGAAGAGGATACCAAAGCCGAACCCGAAACCGCCACAGACCCATAGACCCCGATCAAGCTCAGCAGCAGCCGTTAATGGTGAGCCTCAGCCGAGTGAGGAACAGGATAGCAAATGTGCTATCTGCGATGATGGCGATTGTGAGAATACAAATGCTATTGTTTTCTGCGATGGATGCGATTTGGCTGTCCACCAGGAATGTTATGGCGTTCCATTTATTCCCGAAGGCCAATGGTTGTGTCGAAAATGTCAATTGATTGGGCGTGGTGTACCTGTACGTCGCATGTAATCCCCGGTTTTGTTTGACCTATGCTAACTGGAATTAGACTTGTATATTCTGTCCTAATTCCGATGGCGCTTTCAAGCAAACAAATTCATCGAAGTGGGCTCACCTCCTTTGTGCTATGTGGATACCCGAGATTACCTTGGGTAATCATACCTTCATGGAGCCCGTCATGGATGTGGAGAAAGTGCCCAAGAGTCGATGGAAGTTGGCATGCTATATCTGTAACCAACCGATGGGCGCCTGCATCCAGTGCGGCAATAAAGCTTGCTATCAAGCTTTCCATGTTACCTGCGCCCGTCGTGCTCGTCTGTTCTTACGAATGAAGAATAGTTCTGGCGCTCTTGATGTCCTCGACGGCAGCACGAATCTGAAAGCTTTGTGCGACAAGCATTGCCCATCCGAGTATGCTAAGGAGAATGATGTAGCTCGAGCGACTAAGAGGGCAAAAAGGTTCTACAGAAAGGCGATGCGAGGTAGGCTTTGGGCTGTCAACCAGGCATCGGCAATTGCTCTTGCTGCCACACATACGCATACGATTATCGACCACGCGCCAGACGAATCACAGATGACGGGAGCCAAACTCTCAGCTATGCTAGGAGATAAAAAGGGGGAGTCGGGAAAGTCAATATGGAAGCTTCCCTCCGGCGCGCCAGTTATTCCCCAAGCAGTCTTTGATATTGTCGAGTCTTCACTTCAACGATTCTCTTTTGTGAAACGGAAAGAATTTGTTAGCGATGCTTGTCGCTACTGGACTTTGAAACGAGAGATGCGTAGGGGCGCTGCTCTTTTGAAGCGATTACAACTCCAAATGGAAACCTTCTCGTCAATGGAACTTACGCGCCGTAATTTTGCAGCCATGGGTTCTAGTGGCAAGGATAGATTAAGCAGGAGGATCGAATTTGCTGAAAGGCTCTTGAACGATCTTCAACAACTCAAATCCCTATCACAGGACATTGTAGACAGGGAACAGAGTAAGCTAGATGCTGCCGAGATGGAACGCGACTTTGTGGATACATGCTATTTCCCCATTTACAAACTTTTGGTTCCGGTCATCGAGAAAGCCATCGTGTAAGTTTATGATACATCGCGTGAGATTTATGGCTAATGATGGAACAGGCTTGATAAGAACAACTACTACGATAACTTGCTATCCCTATCCGCTCGAGTTGATCAACGATACTACACGACAACCCTAGCACTTGCTCATGATCTCTGCGACATCATACATACCGGAATTAACGCCCAACCCGATAGGACGATTGAGACACCGCAAACTCCAGCACCCGGCCTGCCAAATCCTCCAAAGAATGGCGTCTTCGACTATCGGGATCGCAAAAAGAATGGTAAGAAAATCCTCAAAGCCGTCCAACCCCAACTGGAAATGGCGCTACGCCTAGAGTCAGAGGCAAACCATCGGCAATTCGAAAGCCTTAAACAGGAATTAGAGGACATGATAGAAGCAAGTCTAGAATATCGGCCGGAGGTCGCAGCTATAGGCGGCGGCGGCGGCGGCGGCGGCGAGGGAGAGCAGAGCCAAGATGTCATCATGGTAGATTCATCTGCGGCAGTGGTTGATGTTAGCGGATTGGACCACCAGAGCATACTTACCGGAGATGCGGATAGGGACATCGCGATGGTGGATGCTGACAACCAAGCTACATCGGTGGATGGTAATATTGAAGTCGACACCTCTGCCATCAACATGGATATGAGAGCCGAAGGTGCACAGGCGATAGCCGATGTTATCCCGCCACCGAACTCCCAGGTCATGCCGACGAAACCCGACGAGGCTGGCACGAATGATGAACAATCTATCAATACACCACCAGGCACAAATGGCTATATTTCGGTGCCACCTGTCTCTCAGCCAGCGCCCCCTACACCTCCGCAATCAAACGGTAGCCTAGGACGACAACCGATGGATCCACTCACCGATGGCGGCATTCTCTGGTATATCCAAGAATTTGAACCGGATGGGACATCTGCTGTTCAAGAACCATGGACTGCGAAAGAAGTGATACGAAGTTTGAGCGAAGAGCTCACTGAGATTGATGACGACGAGCTTAAGGGACTTGGTGTCGAAATCAGTGAGAGCATTACAGCATCGCCGGCGGATACCACTCCTATTATTGACGGAGCTAACCATGCAGCTCCCACAAAAAAGCCCGCAAGGCCCAGGAAGCGGAAGACAACCTACCGGCGACGCTGATGACAAAATCAACAGGTGTGCTGCGTGTGATTTGCGATCCGGAGACTTATTTTCTTGTACTATACCACCGTTGAAGTTTAAAAGGCTTCCTTTGCCTTGTAATTGTCATATTGGCTGGCTTTTGTAAAGCTGGTTTCATCCGGATCAATCCACCATGCTTTTTACTCGGTTGTGGGAACTATGCGGTCTAGGTTTTCGGAAGGCGCCAAAAGAGATACGAGTCGAGCCTTTGCTATTATACCTAGTATGGACAGGTTTCAAGGATCGGCGTTCATTAGGAGCACGACGGTACGGAGGACTTTAGAGCGCCCTAATAATAGCCTCGAAACCGAGTATGTAGTGTAGCAATAATTCCCCAGTGCATGCGAATGCAACATTAAGCACTGGATGTATGAGGTTGTCTGCTTGCTTATTGTGGTGTGCGGCGGGTTTGAAATTTTACCTTGATCGTCGACTAGCTGTCAGTGGTGCATTCCCCTTTGTTAAGACGACAATATCTAGTGTCCTTCGGGCTTTAGGGAATGAATTGCCGTTCTTATGGTTGGTTAATCGTACATATGGCTGAGCCTCATGCTGTTCGTGAAGCGTAGCCTATAAACCTGACCTGGCTGCTCTACATTTCACGATTTGCACACCGCCCGAGCACCAAGACGACGAGCCAAAATGTGAGACACATTACATGATTAGCTTACGTAGTAAGCGGTCGTAGTAAGCGATATTATGGAGTGACATGATTGTTTGGATTTAATTTCATAGAAATGAAAAGGGAGCGGTCGAGGATCACGATGTCGTAGGTGTTTGGGCCTGCTCTACAATGGTATCGCAATCTAATCGCGGTCCGCGCCTCATTTTGATCGTCTCTGGGCCTTCTCAAGACTTTTGCTAAGAAACATTCAACCAGGGTGGCACATCAGTCGGTCAGTCCGGCGATATCCTGACCGGCTACCCTCAGTATTTTGTGGATGGTCGGTGGGCTATACTGGGCTTCGTTTCCGCCAACTGTCAGATCTCTATTGGCCCAGGCCGTTAGCCATCGGATGAAGAGATCCGGCTGGCGGTCGTGTGTTTCGTGATATCTGTCGTCCTTCATCGGAACTGAGGCTCGGGTAGGGTCCTTTCCGATCGAGGGAAAATCGTAAACGCACCTGTGCTCAGATACTGGGCGATTGGTCGGCCTTGGGGCCGTTTCGAACGGGATTGGTACACTTCGGCGTTCAGGTCTATCAGATCCGTCGGATGGTACCTTGCGGCGCGGCCGGACCGGGTCGGTGGGCCAATGGGTTTTTGCTGGACTTCCCGACGTGCCACTGTAGGACACAATAGTTATACGGCAAAAATGAGAGAGGGCGACTATAGGGGAACCGCTTGCTTCGGGTTGGCTCGGTGCCTCCTCATACTACGAGTGCAATCAAGCTTTGATGTGCCCTACTTTGGCATTGATAGGTAATTCGTTGCGGTCATGTTCTGGTACTGTTCGATCATACGGAGCCGGGTATCGAGTCACGAGTCAGCTCCTATAAATCGCAAATTGCAATAGATGGTGTGTGGGAATTTTTACGAGTCGCGATAGATGATGGTGTGTCGGAAATCGCCACCTTAGCACCTACCTAGGGTCATAGAATGTTTATAAGCAGTTGACTCTTTGCAAGGTTCGCAGATAGGAGAGGAGAATAAGAATCAATTGACTTGCGCACTTATTCTCTACCCTCCGGGACTTTGCTGTGCAAACCGGCTCTTACATCGGCACAGATGCCTTGTCGTTCGTCTACGTCAAGTTCGGATTTATCATCTCTTAACTTATCTATACTCCGGTTAGGCTCAAAGCCGCAACTATGGCTTGCACAATATAACTGTATATTTACAATCTCGGACTTTTGAATGTCGAATCAATCCACGGCTTCAACCCCTGATGTGGATTGCTGTTGTTGTTTAGGTACCACTTAAAGGTGCCATGCTTATAAGCCAGTCCAAGCGACATCTCCTGGCTTCAAGTTTTGACATAGACAAGCACACGGTTGAGCTAGAATGAATTAACTCTTAACTATGTAAACATTATAAGTTCTACTTCTTTCTGCCTTGAAGACATTGGGGTGGGTGAACGTTACGGTCGTCACGTGGGTTGCATCATCAGTTCTCCCTGACCCTTGGTTCGGATAGACACGACGCCTCATCTTGGTGTTGTCGATGTATGGGACTACGCATATATAGGTATCTGGGCATGGCGTAACTTTGGTTGGATTGGCGGGGTACGTAGAGGTAAGCAGATTGCAAAGATTAACAAAGGGTGTGGTGGGCGAAACGCCGGAATTATCAATCATGATGCGAAGTTACCCAGGTCTATGTATGTTATATTATGTGGACGAACGAGGGGTGGCAACGAACGACGGCGGAATATTTTGTGACCGACAGCACTCAGCAGGCATTGTTGCTTGGAACTGTATTCCGTAACTGATATCAGTATACCTATGATGGGTTGTGTTGGAGTTAATTGTATTGAAGCCCAAAGACAAATGTCCAGGCACCTGATGCCTAACCCTCATTCCCTGACCCCTAGCTTTGCAATTCTTCTAGGTACCGGTGCTGCTTTGCCATTTCCTGGGGGGGAAATCAAATGCAGAGTTTCAGGAGTGGAACAGGATCGAACATGCCTGTCGTCTTGGAGAACATTCCGCTTAATAGGAGGGGCGACTTTTCAGCTGGGTGCATTACCAATACAGCTCCTATTCTAATTATAGCTGCTTCAGCCATTGGTCGTGGCCGTGCCAGCCATTATGCTGAGTCCTTGACAACCACCACTCGCAGTGGTGAAGATCAGCGCCTGATGCAGCCTATCGCGTGTCGGAGCGCGTCGGTTCCTCGCTGGGCTGAAATGGGCTGGGTTGTCTTCTGCGCGATGATTTGGGTTTCGAATGGGGATGTTTTGAAATTAAGCGAACGGGTGGATGACGTGGCTCTAAAGCCGGACGCTCGACGCGAGAGCTGGATCAACGACGCGTTTAGGGATGCGTTACGAGTGCGTAGGCGATTTAAGGGGCGGCGGATGCAACGCAGTCGCGGGAGGTGACTAAGCAGCCAGCCACGTAAGCATAGGCACCTTATTCTCCGCTGCACGCTTCCGTCCGTAGGGCATTATCACGCTGAAGCTCTAACTCAAATACCCCTATAAATATGAAACTTGGGGAGACTACGACTACCTGTGCCCTAATCCCTATTGGCCAGTTGATGGGTCGTTCCCGTCTTGTTATTAAGTGGGGCCTCAGCACGCTCAAATCGGTTAGACTTCAAGATTCCGGACGTGGGGCAATATTTACGGCTCCGAGCCGCCAAAAAACATCCGGGGAAAGCCTTTTGACCCCTTCAAAGAAGACTCCCAGGCCGCAGTGAAGGGCGCAGTTCAGATGCCCAAAATACAAAAGCAGTTTACATTGGACAAAGGAATTTCCTCGTTTCTTTTCAAAAAATTAAAAAAGGGAAAAAAAAAGCAAAAGAAAACCGTCGTCGTTGGACGGGAAAGAAACGCTTTGTTTACTTTACAAGCTTATTTCGATTCACCCGTAGTATGTCACGGGTTTTTCAAGTCAGTGACAACCTAGGTTGTGTGGCTTGAGAAGCAGGACTGAGGCGTTCAAGCTCGAGATAAACTCGTGTTCTTGAACACCGCATCTGCGAATCGAACCCTAGTCCTTCGATAGACTGGGTGGTTGCAGTGTGCCCGTAGACTTTACCACTACACCATTAAGCTTGTAGGGACCTGATGGTGTTGGCATTCATATGTTGGATACCACCGCCCAGAGGCCTCAACCTATCTTACGTAGGTAACTAAGCAACTGTACCGAGTGGCAGCCATGCTAGAATGGGGGGGGGGTAGGTAGGTAAGTTGTTTGCTTCCTCATGTATTCTTGCTCAACCAGCTCGCTTCACAAGTTATCTCGACAAATCTCACTACATTTGCTCAAGCGGTAGGGTCTATACCAAGTGTCTACAAACCCAAGGTAGACTGGGTGAGGAATTCGATCGGCACTCGCCAGGTTTCAGAATCGTGCCTCTCGCAGAGCTTATACTTTTACGATTCAACAGAGCTGCCCGATACGTTGCCAGGATCGGACGAGATCGAAGAAGCCAGTATAAGCCTACCGACTATTTGAGATACTAAAAACGACCGCACCGTTCTCGTCAAAGGTTGCTTCGTGGTGATATATGGCATACCGGTATATGTATCGGAAAAAGATAGTTACACCCTTCTCTCCTTCCGGAATCACGAGTTTACCCCGGCTCCGAAACTTTATGCCATGTACCGTGAAGGCCAAGTGCCGGACACACAGTTAGCATTGATTTGGGATGATCTGTCCGAAGGCGAGAAACACCGTACCTATCCAATTAAGATCAATCTGGGATCACATACAACCCCTCCCATCACCCCTTATATTCGGTAGTGTAAATGGAGGACCCTTGAGACATCGTTTCTTTCTCTGGCTAGAGCTAGACCCGAGAATTAACTAGACTTTTTAAATCGGAGAAAGATCTCAACCAGGCGCCCGTCCTGCGGTCGCAGAAAAACTGGGAGGGCCATGAAAGACGCCCGCGGACCTCCGAGTGCTTTGCCCGGAATCTCCCGAAGGCGTTGACTGGACATGCTAGTGTGTTCAAACATGGAGACCTTCAGCGCAAAAGCATCCTCGTAGAGCAGCTTCCTAGTGGCGACTGCGGAGTCGGAAGGCGATTTCGAGTCAGCGCTATCTTGGATTGGGGGGAGGCCGGCTGGTATCCAAACTATTGGGAATATTCGGCGTGCTTTGTGGACTTTGCATGATACGATGACTGGCCTGAGAAGACTGAGTCTATCGTCGACCAAGGCCCTCTGGAGTCTGCTATGTTGAGGCTTGTGCGGCAAGACTTGGATTATTGAGGCAAGCTTCGATGCGTTATAGTTGGCATTAGAGTGCTATATCGAGGGCTATAAATATCTACTAGGACGAGTGGTCTACGACGCGCTACGTCTAGGAAAGTGGTTCTATAAATTTATATGCAGCACCATGGAGGCGATCACTGACCCATATCGAGGTCGCAGATACACCAGCATAAGACGGGGGACCGGCCATGGTCGATAATTCCATCAAAGCTTTTCAAAGGCGAATACTTTGTGGTCATGGTTGTATGCTAAGTATGGTCTCAAACCATTCACTACCGGTTGCCGTCGGTATTGAGATCAGAAGGATCGTGAGGAATTTGGGAGCGCTTGATGCCGAGTGGCAGGTGGAGAGCTGGCGATGCTAATGGACCTATCTGATGTTGATAAGTCTTAACGGTAGGATGAGGCGCGTAGGTGATCAAGAGCATGATCATGACTGTCCACTCACTGTGACATATCAGGCCCTGCGTGTATGATGTTATTGCTGATGGTAATATGGCACACAGGTTCTTTGGGAGAAACGATGAATGAGATAGCTATGGTATCACAGGCTTGAGAGCAAAGGGTTCTATTTTAGGTGGCATCGGAATTGGCTGGGCTATCTGCTTGACAACACACAGACGTTTCGAGTGTACACATCTTCTTTAGGCCTCGCGATACTCGTCTATTAAGGCATCATGCTTGCCTCTTGGGAAAGGGTGCCTAAGCGGATGTGCACGTAAGCTACCAGTAGACGTTATCTCCACGTTAGGTCTATCTTATACAGGTAGCCGAATCTCTGAGCGAAGGCGATGAATAAAGCAAAGCTTGACGTTTGAAGAAAGGCCTTTGTCGGGTTGTTCAGCATTTGTGGTATTCTGTCTTCAGATCAGTTGCTATCCAATGTCCTGGCTGGCCGCCGATGTATCAAGTAAGCTGGTACATAACCCAGGAGTGGCCGCTTGGACCTTGGAGAACGTCGCCGACTCGAGGATTTGCTTATATCTGCGCAAAGAGGTAGGCACCTATCAAACAATACGGGCTGCGGGGTGTTGCGTGCTGGGTGCTGAGTGGCCTGACCAGATACAACAACATTGGGGCGAGTCCCGTTTACTCAGATTGGAATTGGAGCGCAGACCGAGCCGGTAAAAGCGAGCAGGCTCTTAGATGTGAGTATAGACGTGTAGGTAGCACCCAGCTTGGGTGGCGTGTTAAGACCGGATGGAAACGGAACACGGCGCGGCGGATCTTGCGAAGCTCGACAATCCCGTTCCGTACATAGTACGTGGTTACATCGTAGGTCTTATTGCACTATGCGAGCTGGAGTGAGGCAAGATATCGCACTACCTAGGTAGATAATACGAGGCGGCGACTGCGACGACGAAAGGTCTGCAACCGACCAATGGCCGAGATATCGGAACTTGTCAGTCTGAACCTGGCACGACCTCCGTCTTATACCAGTATCTAACATGGGCCCTTTTCCGCGCCTTTCATCATCTGAGCCTCTCGTCAGGCTGCCCAGGCATAAGCCATTACGGCGCAGGTATCGGTGAGGCTGGGCAAGGCTTCAGTGTACAGCGACCTAAGGTAGCATTGAGAAAGTCAAAATGACTGTCTCTTGATAGGTGTTAGTTGGATATAAGGTACTCGTAAATTCGTAATAACGCATTACTGTACGTTGGCATGTACATTGAAGGTACCTGTTAGCTGGTGATTTCACAGGCTCGACGTCAGGTACTGTATATATGCCTGGATGTACCTAACGAAATGGCCTACCTACATGTACAAGTCTGTAGGTACCAGATAGGACTTCACAACAGGTACAGGAGGCATCGAAGCTTGCAAGCTAACAAAGAGGCATTATACGTAGAGAGTGATATGACATCTTATCCTAACCGTCCGCGACTGAGAAGACCCCTCGATGATACCGTCTATATAATTGGTAGTAGAACCTACCATGAGTCTGGCATCGTCACTGTGTTTTGCGAGCACCCCCGACTTATACTGTGACGTGTGTGTCTGCACAATACTTGTTGTCGCCGTACTTATACAAGGTTCGTGGCCACTCCAGCGCACTCTGTTGTTAGGGTCTTCCTCCCCTAGCGACGCGCCTAGAACAGCGAAGTACTCTACCTACGTGCCCTGCGAGCCAGGCGGACAGAAGCCTAAACCAGCCCTCCCGGCAGCACGGGCGCTTGTATCGGTACCTGCCGCAGGCTAGACCTCGGGTACCCACATAACTTGCCTCTGCAATTCCCTGAAGGCAGGGCAGGTACGACGTCGTAGCAGTGCAGTGACCTGTAACTGGCAGGCACGGCAGGCCCTGTAAGGTCGGCCCTTGGGTAGGATAGGTACCTAGCGCACCACCGGGGGACCATTTCTTTCCTGGCCATCTCCATCAAGCGATTGGGTTTTGACTGACCCTTTTTCTCTCCCTCTCTCTCGCCCGTCTTCACCTCTGTCTCTGCCTTTTGCCAGTGCCAGTCGTTTTCTCCCCCCTTCATCTGAGAGACCCCGCGAAAACATTTACGGCGATACATCCGCAGGCTCATTCTGTCCCGTCCTGCTCTGCGCATCTCCATTTGTTACTGCGATAAGCATTTGTTGGCATCATTTTTTTCCAACTTTGCCCTCCTTCGTTTGCCCTGCATCTGCATCTGCACCTGCATCGCCGCCTTTCGAGCTTTGATTGTGGAACTCATCTGTCTATAAGAAAGTTCTGTCCATTGTTTTCAAGCGCCTGCACCGCCTTGCCGCCTCTGCCGACAAACAACACAGACACCACAGCAGCAGCAGCAGCAGCAGCAGCAACAACAACGACGACGACGACCACAAGAACGGCAACCACAACCACGAGAACTTCGACGAAGAACACCAATAACAACATCTCAGTCAACAGCACTGCACTCCTCCGCACACCCCACAAAGACGACAGCGACGACAACGACGAACACGACCAGACTTGGCCCGTCTGTCTGTGCTTGCCCTCTGACCATTGCGACTTGATCCGTGAAGAGCAACGTACGTATCTTACAATTGGGTAACTATATTCTTTTTCCTTGATCTTTATAAATAGTTTTTCCCTTCTTTTTCTTCTTCGCTTGTTGTTTTTTTTTTCTTTTTCTTTTGTACTTCCCTTGGTCTATCTCGCTGTCCCTGCTCCCTCGCCTGTCGGCTTTCCTCTCCCTCTCCACGACTTCGACGTCAGCTGTCACTGCCACCTGGTTGAATCCGCGGAGTCAAAGACCCGGAACTATCCTCACAACACGAATCTTTTGGGTCGATTGGCTAATTCGGTGCCACGATCCGATGATATAGTGTTTGTCTTGCTCCGTTTCTAGCTACACCCTGGATATCCTCAACGCGCGCGCTTCCGTCAACCACATCGCGAGGTTTCCGACGTCCAAGTCGACAACTCACGCGACCAGGCGACGATTCATTGTGTACATCCGCTACACAAGAGGTATCATAGAACACACGCTTGATTTTCAAGCAGACATTTGGACTCTCTAAGTGGGTGACACCATTGAGACGCGAGCTTATCCCCCGATAAGCTCCGGTCGTAGCTGAGATCACTTCCTCGTGAGTTTTTCCCTCTTGCTTGGGTCTTGGTAATCAAGCCTTCGCCGGCTCACCCCCCACCTCTTCCCCACCCACCCTGCCGTCACCACAACCTGGCTGCCGCATCGCACCGCACTCTAGACCCTGCTTTCTATGGCTCTAGAGGCGGCAAGCCTACGCCGATGGTGCCCGAGGGGTGTATATTCTTGAAACGGCTTCTGTGTATTACGTGCTAACTTTGGCTGGTTCCGCTTGCAGCCCAAGAAGTGCATCATTTTCTGGTATTGGGCTCCACCACTTTTCCGCCTCGACCCCGAATACCCTCCTCTTCGTTGCCTTAAACTTGACACTCAATTTCCTCGCGGGCCTCCTGCCTGGTAGGATACCACCTTACGATGGCCGACCAACACGACGTTGACCTCGACTCCATCATCGACCGCCTCCTCGAGGTGCGCGGCAGCCGGCCCGGCAAGCAGGTTCAACTCCTGGAGGCCGAGATCAGATATCTATGCACCAAGGCGAGAGAGATCTTCATCAGCCAGCCAATCTTACTTGAATTGGAGGCGCCTATCAAGGTAATTAGCCTATTCTCACCGACTTCCTTGCCTAATTACGAGTCACTAACTCCCAATCCTTATTCAGATCTGCGGCGACATTCACGGCCAGTACTACGATCTCCTGCGTCTGTTTGAGTATGGCGGCTTCCCCCCGGAAGCAAATTATCTCTTCCTCGGTGACTACGTGGACCGTGGCAAGCAGTCCCTAGAGACCATCTGCCTCTTGCTTGCCTACAAGATCAAATACCCCGAGAACTTCTTCATCTTGAGAGGTAACCATGAATGCGCATCTATCAATCGAATCTACGGGTTTTACGATGAGTGCAAACGCCGGTACAACATCAAGCTATGGAAGACTTTCACAGATTGTTTCAATTGCCTGCCCATTGCAGCCATCATCGACGAGAAGATCTTTACCATGCATGGTGGGCTAAGTCCCGATTTGAACTCAATGGAGCAAATCCGCCGGGTCATGCGGCCTACAGACGTGAGCTTCATCTCCCCTGACATCCACTCTATCTTCAGTTGTTCTCACCAGCTTCGGCTTGGCCATTGACTCACGCTTTGTCTAGATTCCTGATTGTGGCCTCCTGTGTGATCTATTGTGGTCTGATCCCGATAAAGACATCACAGGATGGAGCGAAAACGATCGTGGCGTGTCGTTCACTTTCGGTCCTGATGTCGTTTCTCGATTTTTGCAGAAGCACGACATGGATTTGATCTGCCGTGCCCATCAAGTCGTGGAGGATGGCTATGAGTTTTTCTCGAAACGTCAACTTGTCACCCTTTTCAGCGCACCCAACTACTGCGGAGAATTTGATAATGCTGGCGCCATGATGAGCGTGGACGAGAGTCTACTATGTTCTTTCCAAGTAAGCTCAACACATCGTTTGAAGTTAAGGCCTCGGAATAGTGCTAATTAGCTGTCTGCAGATTCTCAAACCCGCTGAGAAAAAACCAAAGTACGTTCATGGCGGCCTCGGAGGCAGCACTTTCGCAACTCCAAGAAAGCAATCCAAGTCTTAAACAAGAGTACCTATATTCATACGAACTTCCTCGTCTTCTAGGTTCGGCCGAAACCGATGAGCTCATCCCAGAGCTTCTACCCGACACTTGAGTCTCGCTATCAGCCGCTCGGAACTATCGACAGGCCAATCCTTGACGACAGATGACCGAACTCTCGGTGTTCGAAGCCTGGGTTGTGATACGCCCTCGTTCTGCCAACAACGCCAAACGCCCAACGCCCAACGATCAATGTAGATGACTGTGTTGATGATGGATGTCGCTATTATGAAACAAAAATAAAATCATGTTTTCCTCATCTGGAATGGTCAAGACTGCTGTGTGTCAATGGGGTGCTTGGCATACCCATTGCCATGGCAGTAAAATAGTGGAAGATGTCTAGACCGTTAATTCTTTTCCACCAACTAACGCATACGGATCGTTAATCCTGTGCAAAATGACTTGCTTTTGAAAGGCCTTGCAGCTAAATATTGTATCCCATCGTCCGAATCGTGTTGAGGTTTGCTAATTACGCCATCGCTCTAAGTTGTTGCTGTGTTTCTGCGACCCCCCCGCCTTCCTTTTTCCCATCCTCCTTTCGTGGAAACCTGCTATGTATTCGTAATCGCGATGGCCAGGCCCATTTCTGTGGCATCATAATGCCACCAAACTTTATACTTGCAATACATCATTTCAAGAGGCAAGACAGCTAACTCCCGGGCCTTGATACTTTCTCGTTGATATGAAGTGGTCTAACTTGTCTGGGGCCTCTACATGTGAATTTGCTGTTTACTACGTCTGTTTTGGTGTTGCAGTTGTCTATTTTGGCCTCAATCGGTGGGTTTGCAGAGCTGTTGTGAGTAGATAAGAGTCAAAGGAGAAGGGGTTGGCGTGATTTTGTGTGAGGGACTTGGGAGATTGAGATGGATTTGTTTGTATCTAGTTGGCTAGTTAACTATTCACACCCTCTCACTTGCTCTCACTCCTCTCTCTGGTTGATTTATGCTATCTTACGGATGGTATACTGGTTGCTTGATGCTCTGCGCGGTTGGGTATGTTTTTCTAGTCCCGTAGGCAACGGGGGCATCCCACTACCGATAGCTGAATGGATATGAAGTGGCAGATGCGAAGAGCGAGACGCTGCTGGCTGGCATGGTGAGATTCCCTTGAACTTCGTGGGAGGATGCCTCGTACGCGGAACTTGACTTATTTTGTAGATAGTTGGTATAATCCTTTGTGTGATACTTACATTTTTCAACATCTGATGAACGGACCGTTTGTATCTTGTCTATTTCCACTTCGGTAGTAGGACAAGGAATATGGTGTGAATCATTGGTGGCGCAGGTATGCCTAGGTGCCCGGACACCAAGTGCCTACTGTTCGCTTTGTGATGAGATGCTGTTCGCGTCACAAGGACTTACGTGCCCGGGTCCACGTGCTTGCGGGACTCCCGGTGACTAAGATGCCGAACTATGGCTTGAAGACGGCGGCGCGTATATACATACCTAGATACGTCTACGATGGGGGTCGCAATGAGTAAATTGAGCGAGACTTTTCTAACCGACTCGTGCATAAATACTGGTAGGTGCTCCTATGTAGGAGCTCAGCGACTTCGTAGCTGGCCTGTCTTGAGGAGGTAAGCTTGGCCCAAGCAGTTTCCATCGTGTTGTGTTGTCTCAGTGCCTGTGTTGCCCGTATCCGTGGCACGCAGTATATGGGGTTGTAATTTGCTTCGGATCACTGACAATCCTCGCAATATGCCTGGTTCTTCTGAGGTGGCGGCTGGGTCTGTGATGGGTGGTCCTGAACTAGAGGCTTAGAACCCCCGCCGTCAAGCGGTTTCACGGTCTCTCCCTCCGGCGTTTGTTTCTGCTGCCGGGGATAATCTCGGTCGACATGGCCCAGGTTTCGGTCCGGTTCGATGACGTCGCGCACACGACGCTTCAGCTCCTTCGTCTCGGGAAAGCCACCGTCTTTCTTGCGATCCCAGAGCACGCGCCGCTGAATCGTGGGGGTGGGATCTGAGGAAGCTGTTGGCTGGACACTAGGGTCGGAATGGTATATCTCCACTACGAAGATGCCGCCTGTGGCTGGCTGGAGAGCTACTTCTCCTAAGGAGGTCGAGAACGTGGACAGGAGCTCTTGCGCAAACTATTTCAAGCGTCGGATTAGCATGGAATCCCGGGTAGCGCGTGGAAGCTGATGGATGTGATGGTGAGTTGACGGTTGGTAATGAATGGGTGACGTAGAGGCGATTCTCAGATCCACCGGGCGCATTTGCCGATCGACTTACGTAGGCGGCTCTTAACATCCACTTGCATTGGGTGCAGAAACGAATGGCGACGCGGGGCAGAGGCAACGGCAAAGGGGACGAGCTTGTCGTCTGTGCAGATGCGGGGCTCTGGCCGGAGATCGTGGAGGGTAGAGAGTCGGTCATTGGAAAGGAGGAGACCTGAGAAATCTTTGTATTCTACAATGGAAACATGCGTATATATACGTGTACGCCGGTCAGAGGTCTGTAGAGGATGTAGTATCTAGATGGTACGGGATAAAGCAACTTCCTATCGCTGGAGGGCTGGCTCGTTATGATGTTGCCGTACCTGCTTACATAACACGGTGTCCGTTAGTCACATTGTTTTGCTTAAATGTACATACTCCGTACGTGCATTCTACCGCATTACATGATACCTATGAGAGAGATCGCGGCGAATAATACACAGCTTATTGTCTGCTCAGCTGTTCATCCAATTACTTGGCGCGACTGAGAAAAGTCCAGGACATACGCATTCCCCATGGGAAAGAGTCGTTTTAAGCCGTTGGCTCATAGCGTAGGTGCGCACAGCCGGTACATCTACCGAATCCTCTTGGCCCATTTGTCTATCTACACTACGTAGTATGCAACGTAGGCAGAGTGAGATGTAAGCAGCGTGTAGTTTTTACCCGAGCTGCCTATCGTATCAGTCAACGGCTACCTATGTCTGACCGCTAGTTGATTGATACTTGCACCCATTGAAGGTGGGGTAGTATGAAAAGGGACGGGGGCGATACGACGGTATTCATGCGACGGTGACAGGCGCGAATATCTTTGTTCTGCCGGCAACTTTAACTCGTGCTGTGTCCCTGGTAGAACAAGGCGGGACTCTAACTGACAACCTAGGTAATTGGTCCAATAAGTCTTCGTAGACCGCTCATTGTGCTTATGCTATCGGACTCGTTAGAGCAATTCAGGTCATAGTTGCCGAAGACTACACTGCGTATCTCATACATTGCTGTTGGTGAGACGAAGCATAGGCTGGACTTTGCATGCTGTAGCGGAAAAATCGATGCTCGTTGTTGGATGTCTATGTAGTCCGTTGAGTTCGGTATTCGATCACACAAAAAAAAGGGGGGGAACCGGGGGGAAAAGAAAACTGAGGGAAAAGTACAGGTCGTAAGCAGAATAAGTATTACATGGTGAAAAGCGCTGCGATCTGGCAGCCATCTTCAGCATGGAAACATGAAAGTATGCCGTTGATTATCGTAAAAAAGACGCCACAACATCTCCTTGAGCGCCAGCCTGGCATCCTGCCTTTTGGTTTTGATGCTCTTCAATCCCTCCTCTTCTCTCTTCCCTTTGCAGTCTGGCTTCTCTGCCAGCAGGTATTCGAACACGGTTTTTATGCAAGAGGGAATACAGAGCCAAGCGGCCTGTGATCACACATAGCGAACATCAAATCGCCAGCCCGCTCACCATGAGCATCGTCACCAAACATACGCCCCAAGAGCTTTCTTGCTCAATCCTGCGAACCCCCTACCCCCCTGCACTGACTTGAAAATGCTCACGGCCTACATGACCAGGCAACAGCCGCCGCTCTGTTGAGGTGCATAGGGGTCTTCTCCTCTCGGTACGGGACCCCATACTGAAGGTACCATGTAATCTCTCGTGCTATTGCAGTATGCAATTATGCTAGTCACATCACATCACTTAGTATTCGAGACAGCCAGAGCACAGCTACTCATCTAGGGTTGGTCCTAGGGTTTGGCTCACCTCTTCGCAGCCTGTGATACGGGAATCCGCTCTCGTCCCAAATCTTCTCGTAGTTTACTATTTAGCTCGACCAAACGTCGCAACTTCAAATCGGCCATAGATTGCTTGTTTCTCTTGATTTGCGACGGGTCGCCGACCTCCCTAGATGTGTACGCGGGCATGATGACGATGTTGATTAACGAGGCGGTGGTTTCGAGCGATGAAGAATCGAGGATGATGAGAAATGACAGGAGTAAGCGTCAAGTGGTCGAGCCGAAGGTAGTGTGATGTTGTTCGCCTCTGATGACAATGTAAAGTTGTATGCTTCCCTACTAAGACAGGCGCGAAATCAGTGAATCATTTATCCATTACACGTTGTTGGCAGCGGTGATGCGAAGTAATGAGTGATAATCGATGAGGATATATGGCATGCTCCTTTTGTTGTTGTCCACGAGCGATAAAAGGAGAGAAGGAAATAAGGTGGGCCGGATTTGTTGGTGGGCGATCGGACTTATTGGGGCTCAATTGTGAATGGGACAGGAGTGACTTACGGCTGGCTACCTCATCAGTGTACTCGCCATACGATTGAAGCAGACGAGTCTCAAGGCTGGAGGGGAAGCGACAAAGTGGCGCAGAGACTGGAGGGATACGCGAAGGGCGCTACACGAAGGGTTCGTCCTCGGTCAATGGGCGGCAGCAGGAGGAAAGGAAAGCGAGCGGACACTGGCAAGATACAGGATGGGATGGGACCAGAGCTGGAAACAAGAGAACGGGAATGGAGAGAGGAGAGAGAGAGATGCGGTACTGGGAAGTGGAGGGTGGAGGCCGAGACAAGGAAGTACTGGGCGGTACAAAGTACCTTCCGCAGGATAGGCAGATTTGGCAGGAAATCAGGCGCGGCACCAAGCAGAATCGGGACTTTGACCTGGTGGCTTGCGCGGCGGTGATTGGCCCGACTTTTAAGGGGGGAGGAACTGTGGGGCTGCTCTAGCAGGCTGGGAAATTGGAGACCCAGTTTCCGTCATGGCGTGTGTGCGCTCCTTCTTATCCTGGCCAGCGAAGCCTCCGGCTCTTCCTCAATCGCGCTACCGCGACACAGCATGGGCCGGACTGCTCCCTATAATTACAGTGGCTCTAGGGGACCATGCCGCTATAATATAGTGGCATCAAAGCACGAACAGGCAAAGCTGGGTACGGGTTAGCTGCCTAACATGGTGCTGTAACAACAAGACTTTGCGGGTCTTATTCTTTCCATCTGTTGCCAGCCTTCGTGGTTCGTACAGTTGTTGCACCGTACAGGTACTGTACGGAATACACGTTCGAATATTCCGTACATTCAATATCATTTGACATTTGAAATGCTTCCACCTACCAAGCACATAACTACTAGTAGATGCTTCGTACAGACTATACAATAGTTACGCCTACAATACCAACAAAAGAACGGAGACCTTCAAGATCTCTAGGTACAGTATCTGACAGTCGTCCATGAGTCGCGACGGAGCACTTGTAGGCGGCACGGATACAGATACCTACCTACCTACGTACCTAGGTAGTTCGGTAATGACGCTTGCACACTTAATTAAATTCGGCCTGCCAGATTGCTCGGCCACCCGACCTGCCTGGATGTGCCCACAGGGGGTCATAAGAGAGTGGTGCCACTGGGTGGCCGGCACCTATAGCAGGCCGAGAAAAAACGTCGATCTACCTTGGATGGAACACACTGCCCGGCTACAGCGATGTACCCAGGTACCTGCCAGCGCCGTTGGCAGTCACGTGACGTAAAATTCCAAAGCCCGTGCCCCGCCTCGCTCGACCTGCCCAAGCGCACGAAAATGTGGCACATATCAAAATCTTCTTTTCCGTGCTCCTCTTCCCACCACCCGTCACGTCGCCCCGGCCGCATCCGTCTCTTTTGATTAATTACACATCAAAGAGATTGCCCAAGATGCCGCCCCCGCCGCACCAGAAGCCGGAGAACGTATTGAAGCGTGCCCACGAGCTTATCGGCGTCCTCCAGGCTCCCGCCGCTCTTACACTCCTACACGACCATATTACTTCTAAACGTTCGCGAAATGTCCCCATCGCCTCTCTAGAGCCTGTTATGCTCCTCTTGGTCGAGCTATCCGTCGAACAGAAGAAGGGAAAGCTCGCCAAAGATGCACTATACTCTTACAAGAACATCGCCCAAAGCAGTAACATCGCCACCATCGAACTGGTCCTGAAGAAGTTCATCGAGTTAGCCGCCGAGAAAGTCACTGCGGCCCAGAAGAAGGCCGATGAAGTACAAGAAAGCATCGACGCTACCGCGACTGCGAATGTTGAGGATCTCGAAGCAACCGAGACCCCCGAATCTATCTTATTAGCCACCGTCTCTGGTGAGCAATCCAGGGATCGCACCGAGCGCGCTGTCGTCACACCCTGGCTCAAATTCCTTTGGGAAGCCTATCGAACCGTTCTCGATATTCTCCGCAACAATGCTAGGCTTGAGCTTCTCTACCAGAGCACTGCTCTGCAGGCTTTCGACTTCTGTCTTAAATACCAGCGGAAGACGGAATTCCGCCGTCTTTGCGAGCTGCTTCGCAACCACGTCCAGACTGCCGCCAAATACTCAAGTCAGATGCATGCCATCAACCTAAATGAACCGGATACATTGCAACGGCATTTGGAGACTCGCTTTCAGCAACTCAACGTTGCCGTCGAACTCGAGCTATGGCAAGAAGCTTTCCGAAGCGTTGAGGACATCCATACCCTCCTGAACCTCAGCAAGCGCCCGCCTAAGAACGTCATGATGGCCAACTACTACGAGAAACTTACCCGTATCTTTCTGGTCGGCGAAAACTACCTATTCCACGCTGCTGCCTGGTCAAGATACTACAACCTTCTTCGGCAGTCCGCTGCTCTAGTTGCTTCTGGCCAGGGCAAGAAGGCGGATAACCCGTCAGCAACTGAGGCGGATCTACAAAAGGCAGCATCATTCGTACTCCTGTCCGCGTTGTCTATCCCCGTCATCAGCACCACCAGATCACGGGGTGCAATGGTAGATTTCGATGAGGCACGAAAGAATAAGAACTCGCGTCTTACTCACCTCTTGGGCATGGCTGTCGCCCCCACTCGAGCTGTTCTGTTCCGCGATGCTCTCTCCAAGTCTCTCTTGAAACGTGCTCGTCCTGAAATTCGGGACTTGTACAATATTCTAGAGGTCGACTTCCATCCTCTTTCTATTTGTCAAAAGATATCGCCTATTCTTACCAAGATTGGCACCGACTCTGAAATGGAGAAGTATATCCTTCCCCTTCAGCAAGTCATTCTTACACGCCTCTTCCAGCAGCTATCTCAGGTGTATGAGAGTGTTGATCTTACATTCGTTGAAGGCCTGGCCAACTTTCCTGATCCCTTCCAGATTTCTCGTGGGACCATTGAGAAGTTCATCATGAATGGAAACAAGAAAGGTGATCTTTCCATTCGCATGGATCATGCCACCGGCGTACTTAAATTCGACAAGGACGTCTTTGCCTCTTCCAAGCCTGTCCATGCCGGCTCTGCCGCTGGTTCTGCAGAAAGTCAAAGCGGCACTGCTCAAAGACTTCAAAGTACACCCTCAGAGATTGTTCGTTCTCAATTATCCCGTCTCGCAAACACGCTCTACACCACCTGCTTCTACATCGATCCCACCTTTAGACAGAGCCAGGCAGCAGCCCGCGATGCTGCTTTGGAACGCACCAAGGTGGGTGCTGAGAAAGAACACCGTGACACCCTCGCCCGAAAGGATATCATTCAAAAGCGAAAAGAGGAAGCTTCTGAATTGCAAGCAAAGAGGGAGAAAGAAAAGGCCAGGCAAAAACGGCTTCAGGAGCAGGCTCTAGCCGAGGCAGAGGAACGCCGTCTAGCTCAGGAACAGAGGGAGCGTGAGGAAAAGCGTCTCAAAGACGAACGAGACCGAGTTCGCAAAGAGGAACTCAAGAAGCAGATTGCTGACCTAAAGTTGGGCGCCAACGCCATCGAGCTTGACGTTGATCACCTCAATGATATTGATATTCGTGCCATGAAACTCGCTCAGCTCGAGCGAGAGAAGAACGATATCAAGGAAAGACTTCGTATCACCGGCAAGCGTATCGATCATCTCGAACGTGCTTTCCGAAAAGAGGAATCTACTAAGCTGGCTGAGGACTACGCAAGACAACGGGAACGCGATCTGGCTACATACGAGCAGATGCGAGAGGAGACACTGAAAGAAGCCAAAGCAAAGCACAAAGAGAGCGTTGAGCTTAAGTATCGTCTCAGCCGTCTGATGCCCTATTATGAACCCTTCAAGAATTCCCTACGCGATCGCCGTCATGATGAGTTTGAAAAACGCCAACGCGACGCCGAACGCGAGTTGGAGAAACAGATCAACATGAGGAAGAAAGAATACAGAGAGCGCAAACTCCGGGAAAAGAGAGAGAGGGAAGCAGAAGAGCGTGCTCTCAAGGAGGCTGAAGAACGTGCCGCGAGAGAAAAGGAAGAACAGGAGAAACGACAGGAACAGAAACGGGCAGAGATGGCCAGAGTCAAAGAACAGCGAGAAAAGGAGCGGCAAGCAGCCTTGGAGATGGCTGCCTTGCAGGCCAGACGAGAAGAGGAGGCTATGGCCAGGCGGCAAGCTGAGAAAGAAAGTGCGCGCCTCTCATCCCGTCGCGAGCCAGCTACCATGGAACGTACTGATTCTCGCGATCGACCGTCCGGGCCACCCCGCCTACAGCTCGCCGGTGGCAGGCCATCATGGCATGATCGTGAAGCCTCTGGGGACGCCGCCCCTTCGAATGGTCCAAACGGACCGTCGCGTCCTGCACCCGCAGCAATGGATCGGACAGGTTCTAGTGGTCGTGCCGGTGGACCTCCACGCCTCGCTCTACAAGGACGGACGGGTGGCGGGCCATCGTGGCGCGACCGTGAAGCCGCAAAGGCTACTGGTGGTAGTGTCGCTCCAGAACCTGTGAATCAGCCTGCAGGCGATGGCAAGAGCAGCACCCCTCCAGTCTCTGGCGAGTCTTTGAAACCCTCTGGGGCTCCCGGCAAATGGGTGCCTCGGCGTTTGCGTGACTAGCAGGGCTCTTAAAGCATTGCAATGATGGGCGTTGGGGCTTGGGTTTACCAAATTTATTGTAATTTTCGGCTCACGAAAGGAAGCATCCCTTGCTTCTGAGAGAACAGCAGTAAAGGAGAGGACAAATGATGATGATTGTCAATGTTGCGTGTTGATTCATTGTTGCCGTGATGCGTGCATTCTCGATAGATTCTGGCATTTCATTATTCCGCGCCATTTCCCCGCGTTAAAGCTCCCCGTAATTCAACTGACCTTGACTGACCTTGAGAAGCTCAGGCCCGGCGATGATATATTTTATACAGCTATAGGCCAACCATCGCAGTCAGTTCTCATCCAGAGACAAGGGGAATCAAGGCCGATGATTTCCTATGGGATTGTGAAGCCCCTGTGTATAGGTAAAAATACATACACTCTACAATCTATATCATGATTAAGTAGCTCGCCACACCACTCACTGAGTTCAGTGCTATGAAGGTCAGTGAAGGACGAGATTCCCGCAAATACCTATTGGGTACAGACTATACACTTGCTACAGGTATGTATCCCAACTCATCACAAGTCCGGAGGCTGATCATTACCTGATTAACTAAGGTACTCAACATATCCTCACTGAGTATGGAATACACTCCACACCTATCAGTCTCGCATCAGCTTTGAAAGAAGAGGCTGTATTAAGGCTTACCCAGCCTCAGCCGAATATTAGTAAAGGAAAGGCTGTGTTGAATAATGCCTGCATTCGGATTCTTGATTCAGTGTTTCAAAAGGTGCCGGGTGATATCATGTTGGCAGGTCACCATCCATATTCATTGAAGATCAGCATTCAATTTCATGTGCGAGTAGGGCGATGATCCAAGCGATTAGTCAGATCATGGGGAGCACAACCCATACAGGACCAACACCACAATGTGCGTGTGCGTGTCGCCATTGTGATGGATGGTATGACTGGCGATCAATGAGGTTGACTACCTTGCAGTGGCCTTTAATTAAAAACTCACCTCAGATTTGAGTGCCTCGCCTCTCTAGGCAGGGAAGGATGCCTGAATACGTCCGTACCGGTGGCTTATATAGTGCACACGCCCTGCTCGAAGGCACCCCTATTAGTACGGGCAGGGACATCATCTGGGAGACCACCCTCGAAGTCACACACGGCACGAGGAAAGGACACGAGAACAGCGTAATATCAGGGAACCAATGACTTGAAAGAGAAGACAGGGAGATTCGCGGCTGAGAGAAGTAGAGAAACGGACAATGGCCTCCCATCTGCTGTTGGCAGCCCTCATATTTGCTGCCTTTGCCGCCTTCGTCGAAGCGGCGGACTTATCGAACTATCTTGCCGCGTGCGCGGTACCCTGCGTCAACCAGACGCTGAAAAGCACCGGGCTCTGCAATGGCCTCGGCGATAATAAGTGCCTCTGCGCGAATTCTGACAAGTTACTCTCCTCCTCACAAAAATGCATTGCGTCGAAATGCCAGAGCAGTCGTCCGAGCGAAACTTGTAGGTGTCTCATGCCTCCCATTGCTTTTTCTTTTTTGGGCATATTCATAATACTCGAGCCGAGCTCTACCAAGCCGAGGGTTGGGGCATCTTTGGGTAGTATACTTGACTGGAACTCGTCATATTCCGCTGGAGATACACAGTTCGGGATAATAGGCTAACAACCAACTCACAGCTCAAGCTAAACAGCAATGGAACAAATACTGCTCTGATGTTGGCACACCGGTTGCCCCGAGTCTTAGTACTGGAGCGAAAGCGGGCATAGGCGTGGGCGCAGGAATCGGAGGTCTCGCGATAATCGCCGTGATAGTGTTCCTGCTATTCCGACGAAGGCAGCGGAAGAAGAACGCGAGCAGAAACGACGCGGAAGTGATATCGCCCCCTGACGAAGCATATCCTAAGGAGGGACCCGACTCAACTCCCGGAAACAACCATAATACGCAGCCCAAATCTCCCGCCGAACTACCGGACACCGGAACGTTGCTGGTCAAGGCGCCACCTGTTAGACCTGGACACGATGCCATGCCTTCAGAGCTAAGCGCCGATGCGGAAATCCCCTAGGATCAGAGAGCGGGCACGGGAGGTCTGTAGGATAAATACCTGTTTATATATACTATTGCACGCGCAGACTGGCCAATCCCATCTATACCCGGTCTCTTGCCATTGCACTATTCACAAGCGGCCCGGGCATTTACACCGTGCCGTCCGGGGCCGGATAAGAACGTCCTACCGCTTGCTGCCTATACGTGCCGGGCTGTATCGTCTTCGGCCTGTTTGTGAGTAGCAAAACTCCGGTCGGTCCTGACTCGCATTGTCATCGCCTCGAATAGGGAGACCACGCCGGCCGCCTGCCTCCCTTACGACCTCCCGCCTGTGCCTTATTATTGTACGAGACTACTGTCGCCTCACCAGCCCCTATATCTCGTGATGCTGTACGCAACCCATGCGCAGCACTCTCTGAATCGCCAGGTATGCACTCGGCTCAGATATGCGATTTCGAAGAGTAGTATCATCGCCGAGCTGACCACGCTGTGTAAGCCCGCGTTTGTGCGGCCTGTTATCTTCTGACAGCGACATATCAACCCCTTCCTCTCATGCCTTTATTCTCATTATTTGATCGGATCACGGTCTTGACAAGGGTAGCTGTACCTACCTACCATATAATACGATTGTCAATCAGTGCCTAATTTTACCAGGAGGCAGTTGACCCGGTAGAATCAATTCATGCCGTGGGAAGCTGCTACTACACAACAGCTTTGTCTTGAGTAGGAAGAGACGACGTCGCACCCTCTGCGTTCTTATTAGATAGATCGGAAAGATCGCCCTTTAATGAGCGACGGCCCTTCATGTAGGTAAGGAGCTATGAAGGTAGACAACACTGGGATATATAAGCATCTTCCGGTTCTTGGGGAGCTTGCGAGCCGCATATGAAATGTCCCATCAACATCAAGCTCCAACAGCATACCATCAATTAATGCTAGAACATCGACTATGGAGTATCAGGAAACGTGTTTCGCCCCTTTCCCCAGGCTTGGCTACGATATCCAGTACCTCATTTTCAAGCAGGCTACGTTAGACTACTTCCGGTCAAACCAGCCGATTTTCAGGGTTCGGATTGCCAGTGAGCATTTGGAGAGCGTATTAAGCAAAAGTCTCAACCAAAACAAAATTATATACGACGAGTTCGCTGAGGTAGTGCAGGCATGTCCCATAGGATATGTTTGCTGTATGGCTCGCAGGGCATTCTGTTCTACCGTACGGAGGATGAATCCTGTCTACCACTTCGACAAGCCCACCGACGACCAGAGAAGAGCGACAGACCTTCTTTCCAATCTAGAAGAATGGCCTATTGGAATGAAGGCGATGGGCTCATCTGATAGACCCAATGATTCCACGGCCACGCCTCTCGCTGGTTTTCTGAAGGGCAACGCTTCTACCATATATCTGAACTTCGATCCATCCGAATTCGACCTCAAAGAGTTCGGACCCCTACAGCCATTATTCTCATCGGTGAAGAGGATTATACTCGGATATGACTACTGGTGCACCGACCCACCCCGTTCCTTCTGGGAGGAACCGTTTACTTTCCAGGGGTTCGAGCATAAATACAGATGTCCACATTCCACAGTAAACCCCGATGCCGCCGTCGACGATGGGCCCAAACAGACGATGACATTCGAGATCGACGATAGACCATCAAGACCCGAAGAGGAATTTCCGGCCTGGCGAACAGGTAATATGTTGGTGGAGATCGCCCGCATGGAAATAGGGAAACCCATGAGCTATATCAACTGGGACGGCCCTGGCAACGCGCTGATTCTCCGCAACCCCACCATATGGAGGCAGGTAAAACCGGAAGACATGAGGAATAAGTCTGGGTTCTTCCCTGAGCTTGAGTGTGTTTCCATTGTAGCGTGGAAAACGCCATGGCAGGATGATCTAGAAAGTTTGTATAGTAGTACGTTGGAAACGGATTGAAGGGAGGAACTGGTCTCTCAGGTACAGAGGGTTGGCGATACGTTTTCACGCTTGGTATCTTATGTTGTATCGTTGCACCCGGTTTCCGGTGGTTCGTGACCCGAGCACATAGTCAGCGGTAGGGTCTCATACGATTCTGGAATTGAGAAGAATAAATCACGGCATTTCTAATCGGCGTTCCATGAGGGCTGAGGGTTGCGTTGGTGGCGTTCGGTGCCTGCAGCTGAGCAGCCGCTCAGAAGTTAGAAACACATCGCTACATCTATCCGTTACTATTGACCGCCGGGCCTCGGTTACGACAGTCAAATTGTCTAGCTCCGGGGAACCTATAATATTGACTAGAATTCAGTTTGTAAACATGGCAGTGGCTTGCGAGTGTTGTGTTCACCCCCGGGACATCGACGAGGTTGCGCCTGAGATACAAGATTCTCCGAAATGGTACTCATAGCAATGCCGTGTGCCGACCGAGTAGGTAGTAGGTTAAAGACAGCGATAGGTACCTCATGACGACGCCTAGAAAGTCCTGACACTCATCTAAACAGCTATATTAGCTGGTCAGTATTCATAGGACGTTATAATCTGCTGCTCTATGGGATGTAGCTAGGTCTTTCTCTTGGTTAATCTTTTATGTCTCACTTCCCCGATGATGGTCATGATAGATCATTTAGATCACAAGGAATCAGCCGATTTGTATCGATCCAGTTACACCATCCTGTCGCAAACACCTACGGAATAGGACATCACTTCATCAGAACTGGCCGCGCTACGATGTTCGATTCTAGACTTGCGAGATGGGAGATGTAGCTTACCATCACTCCCCACTTCGATTACCAACTGTCCAGATCCTGTCCAGATCAGTAATGTATGTTGGATCCAGGCTGGACGATTTGGGGGCGATTCGGAGCCTAGGCTCCATCTCCGCTGCCTAACGTTGCAGTCGTGTATGAATTCCTGTTGGAGTCAAAGCCCTTCGTGCGTGAAAGGAATCGTAGTGACAGGTATCTAGTCACTATGAGATGAACCCTCGATGTTGAATATGCGGAAGGTGAAAATGGCAAGGGGGCCCTGCTAATTAGTCTCCTAGGTACGAAGTAGTTTGAAATGCATCTTTTTTCTTGCGGTCGCGGTCGGCCAAGAAAATCCCTGCCTAGATAGACACCTCACGCGAGCACGACCATCATCGGATAATCACCATCACCGCCTTATCGAGTAAGCGCCAATCAGTCGCTGTTCCTATTGTGGTAGTTACCCAGTAAACGTATTTACTCCCTCTTGCTCGGCCGCCCAGGGGCACCGCTCCCCTACAACCGGCTAGATGACCGAGCAATGCGGCATGCCGAACCGTAGGCAGGATAAAGATGGGTAGGATGAAGACGTTATCCGACATCGAACCACCCAACCGATCGAAAGCCCAGCTTGGGGTGTCTCGCCTATTATTACCGCGCTGCACCAACGCAGGACGATGCAAAATGTATACGAAGTATTTACCCAAGTATGCTCAACTACGGTACCAGCGGCATAGGTACACTGCCATCATCGGCATCGTATATGTTGCCTGGAGGTAGTGTTTACGTGTGAAGTTCTTACTCATTAATATTGCTTTTTCTCCAGCTGATGACACTACGATGTATCCAGAAAAGAAAATGAAACACTCATTTACACTGCTAGTTAACGACGAACACAGGCAATACGTAGGTTGATGCGGGTATTGTCCGCATGTCATTTTCATGACAACTCATCCCAGAGCTTCCCCGTTTTCTCACCTACTTTGGGGCAACTAAGTGTACCTACCTGGTCTCCATACGACCGTACGTTGCCATCGCATGGGCTGAGTCAACCAGCTGAACTGCACGAGAAGAGCCTGGACCAACCAAAGTGCCATCGAACTAAGGTATGTTTTCAGCATAGATTTGGCACCGTGACTATTGTTAATATGTCTTCAAGTTCGAAATCTCTCGCCAAGCAGCATCTTGGCATAGGGCCCAGAAGCAATCTGAGCATGGTAGACTCCGGTCATGGCACGTTCCGTACCTGCTCATCCGCAACTCTATGCAGAGTTGCCGCTTGACTGAATTTTCAAGCCCCTGAAATGAACGATGTGCCATCTAGGGCCCATCTAGTACCTGTTTGGACAATACATAATGGACTCTCTTCCCGTCGCCGTCACTTCGACATGCCATGATCAGCAGGGGACGTTAACATTTTCGCCTGCCATCCCACCTAACGGTACTATTTTTGCCCGGCTGTGAAGTCCTCGGTCGCCAAAAATGGTCCTGGTCAAGTCGCTTGTTGCCGTTGCGACGCTTTCGCTCGCGAACACGGCCCAGGCTTGGTACAATGACCTACCCTCGTGCCTGTCACCCTTTGAACCATTCGTTTACACGGGATGCTACGACAATGGGCAGCCAGGTCAGAAGGAAGCCCTCAGTCTTCGCACCGACCTTAACCAGCAGAACATGACCGTCGAGGCTTGCGTGGCTCATTGCAAGGGTGCGTAGCATTCCGATAGATTCAAGGCATGGGTGAGGCTAATCTCGTTACCAGGTAACGACTACCGGTTAGCTGGTCTGTCGTACTATGGAGTCTGCTACTGTGGGCAGACGGTTTCGACGGCTCTGCTCCCGGAAGACCAATGCACGTTTCCTTGCACGGGAAACAGCTCGGAAACATGCGGCGGAAACACCGAGATCAGCATCTGGATGGATCCGACATTCCCACCCCTAGAGGATCAGACAGACATTAAGGAATATGTTCCTGTCGGGTGCTGGACTGACGACTCTAGCCAGGGCAGAGCGCTCTTCTACCGTCAAGATAACGTTAACAGCTCTACCCTGACGACCGAGACTTGCTTAAAATCCTGCCTCAGCGGCGGTTTCCCATTTGCTGGAACTGAATATGGTTCGTAAATCGTGGCTTATGTCTGGATATGAACTCAAGCTCATCTTCTGAACGCTAGGTGGCGAGTGCTATTGCGGTGTTGTCGTCGGTAACGGCACCAGCTTGGCCACCGATCCGGCGACCTGCAACATACCGTGCAATGGCAATGCGAGTGAAACCTGTGGTGGTCCGTCCAGGCTTAGCCTTTACGTCGCTAAGGACCTACAGTCCTTGGAGCCCTGTGGCACATCCTCGAATACGACCAGCACCGTCACCACAACCCCTGTGACCTCGACCACATCCGCGACCTCAATCACTCCTGTGACCCCGACCTCTCCAACATCAAGCTGTAGTACGACATCCAGTGCCCCCGTATGCACAACTACAACCGTAACGCCACCAACTTGTGAATACCAAATCGGTAAATGGTGCTCGAACCCAATTCCCGGCTGGAATGACCACAAGGGCTGTCTCACCGCCTGGTCTCAATGCGTGCTTCAAAGCTCGAGCTGCTTCTTGAAAGCTGGCTTCCCCGATTCGCTAAAATGTTTCGAATACGTAGAGTGGTGTGATAAGCTCGACCTCTACTGCCTCACTGATTGTGTCGTCTCCGGGAAATGTGGCGGCAAGCCCTCATTCTGCAATGGTTCCCCCCCGAAAGGCGGTAACCCACCGACGACGAGCACCTCAACCTACCCGTGCCCGACAACTGTCACAACTACCAAGACTACTACGTCCACGAAGCCGGCATCCAGCTGCCCCGTTGCCACTCCGACGGGGATATGCACCCAGCCAACTAACCCGAGGTACGGTTACCGCCCGGGACACCCCGTCGGCGGCATTGGGCTTCCCGTAGTGACGTGCAACAACATCAAGAACGACTGGAACCAAGGCAACGTCTATAAGCTGTACAGCGACAAGGATAGCCACAACTGTCCCTCGTACCCGCGGCCTCGATGCCCTGATGCCTGCGCCGACGCCTGCAAGACGCAGTACCAGCAGTGCGAGTCGACCTACGCTGAGGGTTGCAGGACGGGCCACCTCGCTCAGAGCTACTCTGACGCTGAAGCGGCTTGTACATCCCAGTACAAGGACTGCCTCGCCGTCAACCGGAACGTTCGGGATACCGCGCACTGCACCACCTGGTATGATAGCTGTTGGTGAGTCGACATTGTCTCTGGGACGCATGCGGCCAGCTCCGGTGTGGTGGTTTTTGGTGTCTGCAGTGCCCGGAGCTAGAATGGGATTCGCGTGTATAATCAAATCAGTATGTGCTGAGTATGTGGAACTAAAGATTCTAGCTCATGACCTCTGTTCATTAAGACAGCGAGTATAATATCTTGTACTGTAGGGATTGTGGGAAGGGGATGGGGTAAAGTACGGAATTACCTGGTAGGTACTTGGTAAGTACTACTGTATTGTGAGGGTATGGCGCCAGGGGCGAGGGTATTCTGTAGTAAGGATGGTGACAGGCAGGAATATGAAGTGCTTTTCCACTACTCGGTACAGATGCCTGCTTACCGTTTACTCCTATGCCTATAATCCCATTAAGCCAAACGGTCTTATACCGACATCCTCCCAGGGAACACTTATTAGCTAGTGTACGCGACGAACTGTGCAGGGTGATGAGGTGTAGATAGGCAATCGCTCCAATGATCATCGCAAGCTCGCGCCATCTGCATATGTTACTGCTGCTAGGGGAGGTTGGCGTCTTTCACCTGCCGCATTACCCGTTTTTGAGCAGCCCCCCCCCCCCTTTTTTGCGCCTAGGATGCCGGTTACGATGCCAGTACGGGGTTGGTATAGCGGGAATGTAGCCGCCCACAAGCCCATTGGCACAATAAACCCCCGAGGTTCAGGAGCAGGGCAATCCCATTCAATCCAGTCCAGACAACTAGGGACAGGGAAACTCATTCATGGTTTGTCGCATCGCCGACTCGGGGGCATTCGCATGGACGCGCCCGCCTAAACCGTTCACGATGTGACTGATTTCGCTGCCAGGCGTCCCATTCAACCATACGGTAGTCAAGTGATGCAGTTTGACGCCAGGGACCTGTGGGGCTTCGACCGCGTTTTCCAGCTTGGTCGGCGAGTCGCGGAAGTACGAATATATGCCTAAGCCCCAGCTCTCATGGTTGACCACTTTGTCGGCCACCTTATACGAAGCGAATCCGTTGGCCGAGCCGCACTTCCACGACTCCTGGTTCGGAGGGTCGTAAGGAAGCTCGGACTGGTAGAAGTATAATCTGCCGCCGTTTCCGTTCCAGAGCGTTTGGTACTCTTTGTGATGCTCATTAAACAGCCCATATATTGTTACATCATCGCCGTTGACGACGATCCCGTTCTTAGTCGGGTTCGAATCCCAGGCCACTCCTTCGCCGTGGTCCGCACGCCAGAGCCATAGCTGGTCGCCAACAACGTTGTTGCTATTGATCGTCACGCATACGTCGTTTTTGCAATAACCCGCCGTACGCACGGTGAGATCATATAGGAATGTGGGATTGCGCGCATGGTTGGCGGAGCTGTCTTGGGGCCCGACTTCAATAAGCGTCGGGGATCTGATCTCGCCAGCGTCAATGATCAAGCCCGCTATTGTTATACCGTCCACATCGGCCACGCAGATTGCAGGGTGGCCGTTGATAGGAACAAGTGACGGTTGGCCCAGTCCTAAAATAACAGTATCGGCCGTAACGACGCGCAGGGTGTCATCGAGTTTATAGATCCCAGGCGTGAAGAAAATGTGCTTTCCCTCTCCTAAGGCTGCATTGATGCTGGCCGCGGTTGCGTTTCCCGGGCTCGCTATGTAGAAGTCGCCGATCGGTATACTTTTGCCGGGGGTTACATCTCCCTTGATCCAACTCGGCCCCTGAGTATTTTCCTGTAGGCAAGGAACAAAGACTTCGTACTGGCCTTGGTCAGTAACATATAAATAAGGCTTTTCCCGAATGATTGGCGTCCGCTGTATGGTGGTGTAAGGGGGTGTCGGAAATTTGTCCTGTCCTGGAGCGTCCGCATCGCCGACAAACACCATGTTCCACACCCCGTTTGCCCAGTTTCCATACTTGTTATTCCGAGACAGCCACTGCTGTTGCGAGCCAGGCAAGACCGTATGATCAACTACCGAATCGGCCATAAACCCACCAGAAGCCCAGCCTCCAGCTCCGGTATCTGGGTCGACCTGGAACAGCCACAGGCCACCCGAGCTCCGAATATGCATCCGCCGTATCGGAGCAGCCTGGGACACAGCTATAGTAGTTGTGTTATTGGTGGCATGGGAAGCATTAATAGCGAAATTTTCAAAAGAGCGCCAGAAGTTGCACGTGGCATTGCGATTGGGCATCCAGTACGCCGGTACATTCACGCCACCATCAATGAGCACATCGTCGGGGTTCCTCCCCAAGCCTGCTACTTGAGTGTAGAATCCAATGTTGAAGAGGATGTTGTAGGTGCCCGGCTTAAAAAGCAGAGCATAGCGCTCCGAGCCAAATTCGTTAGCCTCCATTTGCGCGAAGATGGCTGTTACCTTCTCTTGGATGACCGCCATCGGCATGCTTGGGTCAAACACGTAGACGTTCGGGCCAAAGATTGTGGCATTTGCATCGGAGACTGAAAGACTCTCTGCCATTGTGGCGATCTGCATTTTTCGAAATTCGAGTCTGGTCACCGAGCCGGTCCTGCAAAACTTCAAGCAGCCCCAAAATCACTTCAGTTCGATTGCTCAGCTGGATGAACAGAGTTGCGCAACTTTGATCATTGAATTTATCTCTTCATTCCGTGAAGTGAGGCAACAGGGGATGCAAAGCAGAATGGACATTAATAACAAGTCATAAGGTAAATTCACAACTTGAAGGACGTTGACGAGATGCACACGGAATCAATCCCCTCCCCCCGCTTAAGAATAATAAGGATTATTCACATCACGTGCAAACGCATGTCGGTGATAATTCATTTACGCCGTCTAACTGATTTATGTGTGCCTCTATGGCGTAGTGGTAACGCGTTGCACTTGTATGTCAATTTGTACAGGAAAAATGCAAAGATCTCTAGTTCAATCCTGGATGGAGGCAAATGTGGGTTATTGTTGCTTCTTTTCTTTTTCTATTTCTATCTTCCGCCTTCTAGACGGGCAATCTATAACAGCACTATCTAGGTAGTTGCTCTCTTTCTTTTACTAACTTAGTGTTAAGCAGAGCTCGGCTCCTGTAAGTGCTCAAGCTCGACTCTGTCCTTGAGTTAAGCTGAAGAACACTCGGCTTTCCCGCAATTGCCCGACCAAGGCATTATAGGCGTCGTCGATCGTCATGGTATCGTCGTTTGTCGAATGGACTATCTCGCCGTAGCTAGCCATTAGCTCAAGAAAGACAGGGAGCGCCTTATCAGTCAATGCCATCCGGGTCTCGAACTTCGCCTCGTTCTCGGATAGCACCCTCGCTCGCTCGACGTAACGCCGTTTACACACTTCCCTCGGACAATCTATTGCGATAGTCAGTCCCGAATAAATGGGTAAATACTTCTCAACGAATATCTGTGATACGACCCCTCCCGTTAGCGGGTGCCCGTCGATGAGAATGGCCTTATATCTACCCACCTGCTGCCCCGGTGCTCGCAGCTCAGCTAGTTCCTCCTCTAGCATCGCCGAGGCGATCTGACTTGTCCATGAATGCAGGCCCTGGGCCCGGTGATTGTGGTATTGTATAATTGCGGGGATGGTATTGTATCGCTTTAGGAGCTCTTGCGGGATTTCCTTGCCCTCAACAATATATTGTTGTATGTCATGATCTATCCCGGGAGCACCCGCCCTTAATTTTTCCAGGTAACGCCGTCGAAGGTCCCCCATTGATACGTGGTATAAGCCGAAATTGGCGGCAAGTTTTTTACCTAGAGTGCCTTTACCGGTAGCGGTAGCTCCGCTGAGATAGATGATCGGTGGCCACATGTTGTTGATTGAAGCTTAGACGGATTCGAGAATAGGTCAGTACTGTTGAGGATAGCAAGGTCGCAACTGTTGTGGTCGACTCACGGTGGGTAAATATTTAAATATCATAACTGAAGAACTAAGGGCACTTGGACTGTCGAAATCCCTTCCATTGTTCCTCGAACAACCTCCTTATTGTTTACATGTGGTCTTTAAGCCTAGATAGGTACTTGCCACACATTCCGAATTCACTTCCGTACCAGCCGCAGGGATCCGTGATACGATTACGGCTTTCATATAGCCCGGTCATAGATGTTGCCATATGGTGCCGTTCGCTATCGCCATCAATGATCAGCTCTAGGTGAATGCGTCTTGCCTGCGAAGCATGCTAGGAACGAGCACTCGGCGGCTAAGTAAGACAACTCAAAGCTTGAAAGATGCGCAGAAATCAACTACGGCAGCATTTCTACCGCCCATCGCGGGCCACTTCAAGGATCAACCGGATTCTGCAGTAGCGACATCTGATTTCGAGGCTCGTGTTCGCCTCGTACATCGTAATGTTAGGTCGTTGGCCTGTCGCGTGTGCATCATGCTGGGGATATGAAAACAAAGAAAGTTTATGAACCACATGACTAGAATAGAGAAGCGAGCCGAGCGTCCACTGTCAGGTGATGACAATGATTCAATGAACTCTCGTCTATGGCCTTTATTGCGCTCATTCAAGTCATCCAAAGACAAAGGGTGGGCTTAGCCTAATGTTTATAAGGACGTCTACGTTACACGTATGAACAAGTCAACCCGGAATCGTCTCGGAATGTGGCTATGATTCTCATCTTCATATGGGACTAAACCTATTCGTCAGCCTTCAGTACATATTGCCACCACGCGCACATCTCGAGCCAACGTCACGGCATATGTCAGCAAGCTACTCGTGAGGTGTCGATATCTAGTTCCACGCAGCTATTCAGAATTTGAGCCCAACTCGATCCGGGCAATGAGCATACCAGTTGGTCAATTTGGTTACTCCCTTCGTAGGGATGTCACAGCAGCACACGCAGGACATTGTCTATTCATAAACTTATGGTTTACAAATAAGAATACAATGTAATGAAGACCAACGATGAGGACGTATCACGGTATCAGCCTCTTGCGACTCACGAACTTGGACCGATTCACTTATTCCGTGACTAATCGGCTTAGACAGGCTCGCTACAGCTAAATATGCTGAATTCTGATCCGGGTGCTTTATGTGCTCGTCTATTTGGCGATATCGCAATTGCAACTGCGACCTAATATTTCGGGACTCGACAAGTGCCCCTTGTTAGTGTTGGCTCCGTTGGGTCACCAAACGAGGTGACAAGCCAAGGACCATTAGAGAATGCGGAGAGTTAGATGAGACAAGATGAGAAAAAGTCGGAGGATTTATTATTGGCTTTCCTTCACTTATTTCGGGCAGGATAGCAATCAAGTCCGGGTTTATCTTGAACATGAAGTAATTTTCGTAGGGGCATCAGCCGAGACTTATGCGCGTTTCAGTTCCAGCCCGAAGGCATCAAAAGTAAATAGCTGTGGTTCCTGGCCATGCTGTTATCTCCTGTAATATGTGGAGCGTTGCTATTTGCGCATCCCCTTATTGACTATTTGCGCATCCCTCCGGGCCGTTGCGGTTACCATAGCCTTGACGGGCCGTTGTACATAGATTTTACCTTGTTGTTTTTCCCATGTTGAACAGTCAATTGAGGCAATTCTAACTACGCCAACATTCCCGGTAGTTAGCCCCTTATTCCACTGGTATGCCACCAATTCCGAATCTACCAGAAGGCGGCCCAAACGGAGGTCCCCCCTCAGCTGACTGGGAGAGCCTATTCCAATCCCTACACTGCCTACCATCGGAGGGAGAAGCGCCAGTAGTAGGCCTCGGTACGCCTTTGACCAAGCTGGCCGCGGCACTAGTACAAGTGGTCGAAGCCGTGGTAGGGCTGGAAAGTCTGGCAGGGCTAGAGGGTCTGGTAGGGGCCATGACGGTCGACGTCGTAGAGGTAGGGTTAGAAGTGAGGCCTGAGGCGGGCGCAAGTAGGTTAACATAGGCTGCGCTTGACTATATAGTTGACTGTTCAATTAAATACGAAAGTGGCCGTTGATTGTATAATTAACTACATACCTACCTACCTACCTACCATACAACAGCCCGCCAGGCTATGGTAGCCGAAACGGCCCGGAGGGATGCGCAAATAGTCAATAAGGGGGTGCGCAAATAGCAACGCTCAATATGTGATACCATGTTCTTTTCATACTTTGTCACTTAATTGTTGGTCCATCCATTCCCTCGATGCGCGAGCTACTCGTACCGTCGTACGACCAACGTTCATGATCCTTTGACATTGGACGCGCCGGTGAAAGGGATATCGTGATTCGTGACTTGTCTATTCGAATATGTCTATTCATCTTGGTAAAGAGTCTACCAACACATTCATACTAACTATTACGCCTCTTTGAGACACTCGAACATTAACATGCCCTCGAATCTATATAAGGCTCACCGAAATTCCTACTTTCTGTACTCGAAAATAAAGAGAAACATGTAAACACTCAAACTCCTCGACACTCGCTATCTCCATATTTCGCACCTTAGAATTCGTATTGTTGCTCAACTCTATCATTATGCGCTTCCCAACACGCTCGGACTGGGCCAAGGCCTTGACTCTCACCACGCTAACTTGCCATGCCCAAGCCTTCCGCAATGTCATCTACATCGACGAGTAAGTCATCGTGCTGTTACTGTGAGGCATACTGCCTAAACTAACATTTGTCTCTTAGGTGGCATCCAAACATCACGATGTCCAGTAGCTCTATCCTCAGCGTAACCTCTAGCATAACGCATGTCATCATGTCCTTCGTTGACCCGATGAGCTTCACCACCAAAGACACTTTGCCCACTCCTCCCCTTATGCCTGTTGATCAAATACGTAGCCGTTTCAGTAATGGAACAAAAGTAGGTATTGCCCTAGGTGGCTGGGGCACTTGGTCGACAAACTTCGCTGCGGTTGCAGCGGAGGAGAACCGCACTACGTTTGCTTCCAACCTAGCAGGCTGGATGAAGGACGAGGGCTACGACTTTGTTGGTAGGTCATATTCAACTGCACAGAAAAACACTTATCAGGATTCACAATCTGCGTTTTAATGCGCTGCCCCAATCAGTCACTTTAGCTAAGTATGCTGTCCAGATATCGATTGGGAGTACCCGGGCGGAAACGGAGCCCAGAATTCATCGAATCCCGAGAAAGAGATTACCGACTTTCCTCTGCTTCTAAGTGCCATTAAGTCGGAGCTCCAGAACCAATCAGTCGGAATCCAAAACATCAGTCTCTCTGTCGCCGCCACCCCCGAGGGCATGGCTGCTTTCCGGGCTGCTAACCAGACACAGTCCATCTGGGACAACGTCGAGTTCATCACCATCATGGCATACGACTATGTCAATCGTGCGAGCAATGCCACTGGACATCACAGCGATGTGGAGGGCACCAAGTTAGCCGTGCAACGATACCTTGACCTGGGCCTCTGTCCTGACAAGATCAATCTCGGATTCGCCTTTTACGCCAAGTATTTCCAAATAAACGGGGCTTGTGATAACACGATGCTCCCGACCGGTTGTCCCATCATGCAGGCTGAGAGCGCAAATGGCACGGACCTATACACCAGCGGCGTCTTGACTTTCGAGTATAGCAACATAGAACGCGACGCGGTAATGATCGGCGCGCTCAAGGAAACATCTGACGGCACATGTGGTTATAATAACGGCAACTTCACCGGCAGAAAATGCACGGATTCTCATTGCTGCAGCGAGGGAGGCTGGTGCGGTGATGAACCTGCTCACTGCCTGCTCAACTGCCAGGTATACATTCGCAAAAATATTACCCCCTACAAGTTTATCCTCCTCACCTCTTTTACTTTTTCAACCCTGACCATAACCGGTGGCTACTGACTCCTATATCTTACACAGACCAGATACGGCCAATGTCATGGCCCCGACACCGTAGCCTCATTCGAGAAAGCACGCCTGTTTGCCCAGTATGATGACCAGAACGGGGGTATGTGGTACCTAGACCAGGACACGAACCCGATGCTTTTCTGGACCTGGGAGACCACCGAGATGATGACACGCAAGTTCGATGAGATTGTCAACAATTCGACTGCCAGGCTAGGGGGAATATCGGCCTGGTCGTTAGGAGAGGATACTTCTAGCGCTGAGCACGTCAGGGCGATGCAGAACATGACCCGGCTGAGGGTTGGGACTGATTAAAGTTGCCGAGCTCGCGCGGGCACTCGTATAGTCCATCTAGATCCTAGGACAGAATATAGACAACTAGTTACTAACCGTACTGTTATCTCATTGCCAACGGTTTGCTATGGGACGAAACTTAAGTGGTACATCTATGCCACATGATAATACTTTGTCGCCTGTAGACAACATCGTCCGGCATTAGATGACTTGAAGCCTTACTCGCTAGACGAAATAATACGGCATCAAGTCCTGCATATAGACAACACTGTAACTACGTTACTACTCCTGTTTCTCTTTCTTTGTTTTTTTCTCTGTTTGAGTGTATGCGTCCCTTAGAACTGAGAAGCGAAGCGTTTCAGGGGTAGCGGACTTACGGCAGATTTTTAACATAGCCGTACAATTCAAGGCAGTTTCATGACGGCGTCACTCCTTTCTTCGACGGTCACTCTAGGACTTTATTGCACCGGCCCCCGCCCCTAAATTCGCAATAATACAATGTGGTAGCATATTAATAGAGACTAAAACCGGAAGATTGTACTTTCAGGGAATACTAGTATCCTGATTAACTGATCCCATCAAAAAGGCTTAGGATATGTATATTTCTCAGCGGGCTCCGTTAGAGTATATGAGAATAAATCACAAGTCGGCAGGACAAAAGCTCCGGCACCATATCTGTGCGATGGCTAGTACCTACGACCATACACCTCAGAATTCCGGACCCCCCCAGAGTGTTTTCATGCTCCACGCACGAAGGTGGTATGAATAAGCTTGGTAGCTATGCCGGTGACACTATGCGGTTTCCCGGCCCTCCTTAATATATTCTCGACAGCGTCGGCATGGAACTGCGTGCCGGTGCGACCAGCGCGCAGGCCACCGGAGACTAGATATATGGAGGGAGGGAAGGACAAGAGACCTTGAAAACTAGATAATGAAAACGAGGCTTCTTGGGCTAGTCGCCCTGGAAGACTACTTGACATCCTACTCTGTAGCATTGCATATAGTTGTACGTACCGACTCACACCACGGATACGAGGAAGCACAACGTGAACGGACAGCGGGCTCCAAATCGAACCAAGTGCGCCGTGACAAGGCTTCGTGCTCGCGGCGCAACATCACATCACGCCGTTTTCAAGCGCAAAGAAACAGTCATTCGCAGGCAGCGATGGTGGGATATCGGCCCAGTCCGCTCAGAGACGGCAGATATACGCGCTCTGGTGCCGGTTGAGTGCACATTGCCACATATTCTTCAAGCCACAAGTTGGCAAGCGGCTAGGCGAAAAGCCGAAATACGGTTACATAGCAGCATAGAGCATCGTGGTTTGCGCTTCGAAAACACCACGCTGATGGTCCAGACGAGGCATAGCAACTCATTGGCCTGGGGCTAGGATACCAGCGGTTTAGATGGCGGAAGCTCAAATGAATATTTATCCCACTGAGTTTCCGCTCCTAGGGATGTAAGCCCGAAAGAGTGCACGTAAGTTGCAGCTCTAGCGACTCCTATCTTATAATCCCGAAAGCCCGAGACCGACATCCCGTCCCTGAATCGAGAAATCCCGAGTCTAATTCTCTCCCGTCTACGATGGGCTCATCGATGCACAGCGTGTCCAGCTCGATGAACGAAGAGCCACCGAGACCAGACTGGGACATGGCAGCCCAGGTCTACTGTGCCACGGTCATCGCCAATTTAGAGGGCTGGCGAGGCGAAACGCTCCCCAGCACAAAAGAGGGCAGGCGATTAACCATCGACCAACTCGAGGCGCGTATTCGCCACCTCGAAAGCATAGACGGCATTGACCCGCCCCCACCGATGGATGTCCAGTCGTGGGATTCTCTCATATATCGTGCGGCGCGGCTTCACCGGCATATGCCGCAAGGGCCACTGATCTCTATATATAAGCAAATGACAAGACCACTGCCCATCGCGCCCACCGTGGGCCTACTCCGGAGGGCCGTCACCGTGTTAGGGGGGGTTGGTCCGCAATCATGGACTGCCTTTATTGGGGGAGACGAGGACATCGACGACGACGACCTGCTGCAGGCCGCTGCGCAGTTCCTGTGCTATCTAGTGGGAAAGCAGAGCTGCAAGCTGGTTGGATCCTTTAAGCTGGAACTGAACTGTGCCCTTGCGCTGGACATGTCCCTCGACGCAGAAACGAACACGGGACTCTACGGCGAGCGTAGTTCCTATAGCGGGTCTAACGACGGCGTGAGGCCCAGATCAAGGCTGGGGCCAGAAGTTGCGTCGCAAGCGAGCCTGGTGCCATGTCACAATAGCGAAGGGGTCACGTCACCGAAGCCCGAGGCGTCGAGATGGATGAGGGTGGAGCAAGATAGGGAGAGACCAGCCGGTTGCTGCGGCTTAAGAGCATGGATTTTCGGAGCATTACACAGGAAATTCGAATCGTCCTCGAGCCGTCGTCGTCGTTGTAACGCTACCGGGCGTGGACTTGGTAGTGACTTTTCTAGTAGCAGCCTATGATCGTATCTATTGAGCGTTGACGACGATGTTATGTTACATTTCGCGAATCGCGGTTGACAGATAATCAAAAGTTCCACTCTCTCTTATTAAATGCCGCCCCCTTTGGCAATAGACTACGTGCGAGCCATGCTTCACGATTCATCAAATAGGACGTCTCGTATAACCCAGCCCTGGTACAGCTATAATAACCAGCACACTGAGCAAACGACCTCAATTTTATAAGTGCCCTATGGCCGTAGACAACACGTCTAACAGCCCTCACTGAAAAATGCAATAATACATCTAGAGAATGGAATACAAAGGTGTGCGCAATAGCATCCTGACATCGTTGCCATGAGTATTATCAACATGGTACATACAAGAAAACACATCTATGGCGTATTAACATTATAAGCCCAGGAAGACCAAATTCCTTTCCTTTATGGGTATTATCATCCCGCTCATTCGCCGTCCCTCTATACCAATGGCGCCGTCGATAGGTCCCAGGCTTTGTTCGGATTATCGTTCTGTGGTTTCGACCTCCAACCTTCAGCAGATCACGGAGTAAGCGGTGATTATTAACGCCTTTCCTCCGCAAGTATACTGCTGGGAAGTGTCCCTCTGGCTCTGGCGGGATGACTTCTTGTCCTCGTGGTTATCCCCCGCTCAGGCTTTGCGCAGAAGCCAGGTCGGAGCCCCCTTAGTTAGCCGGCAATTCAACGGGCTTCTGTTGGATCTCCATCTCATTCTCGAACCCCGCAACTAACGGCTCTCTGGCCTTCTTATCATCCTTGTATCCCCCTGGCGAGTATCCCGTCAACTCGGAATGTGGTCCCCACGAGGATGGGGCCAGTTCGGCCGCCTCTTGCTGCGTATTGTCGTGTGCGTACTTGTATTGTGGCCCGCTCTCCATGTTGAAGGTACCGGCGCTGCTACCTGCGTCACCCATGTCCTCGCCGTTTATTGGATGTGCGAGCCGTCGCCGTCGCTGGCGCATCCATAAGAACCACCCCGCGAGCAAAACGCTAGCGGTGCCCAATGCGACGCCTATGCCAACACCAATGCCGATCTTCGCCCCAGTGCTCAACCCCCCGTTGTCCGAGTTCGAATGCTCCGAGCTTGGTTGCTCCGCCTGTGGTTTGTCCGTGGGTGACGGGTTCGACGTTGTGTCCGACGTTGTAGAGCTTGGTTTTGCCCCAGTGCTGGTGGCGGTTGGGCTTGGTGCCGAGGTAGTATGTGTCGCAGCAGCGGCTGCGGCGAGGAAAGCCGCCTTTGGTACGGAGAGAGTCACGCTCGTGCCAGCGCAATTGGACGATAGCGTGTCGTATACAGCCTCTACGTCCGAGGGGTCTGATTTTGCGATGCAGCGGGCAGAGTTGTAAACGAAGTTATTCTTATTTTTGCACAAGCAATTGTTGAGCTCAGGCCCCGTAGGGGCTGATTTGCAGCCCGCATCGTCTGCTGAATTATATAGACATGCTTGGGCGTCCTGGGGATAAGCTGAGAAGTCGTTCGTCACGTTTGACAGAGCTGTCGGAAGAAATAGAGCGAATAGAAGGGGAGTCGGGAGGAGGAAGGTCCTCATGGTGCGTAGTTCTTTGCTGATCGTCCGGCTGAGGTGCTCATATATGATGATATCTGATATCTGATCGCTGTTACGCCGTCCAACAGTAGATAGATCGCTGGCGGAACGTGGTTATACTGGCATTAGTCCCCCGTGTAAGTCTAGAGCGGGTTGTTGATATGTTAAACGGTAGGTATAGTATAATCGCAACAGCCACACTGATATTACTCTTCTCTCGGTCTGTCCAAACGTGGGAACGGGAATATAAGCCGTGGTACTTGGCGGCTCGTCTCTGGTCTCGAGGTCTGGCCTTTCACTCATTCACCCACGAAAGGGGGAAAAGAAGAAGAAGAAGATCAGGAAAAGAGAGCGAGCGATTTCCGGACCCTTCATCTGAACTAACTCTACGGTAGTACTAGTAGTACCTTGGTGATATTGCACAGTGATCGCCTGACTGGTATGCTGTTGGGTAGGTTTATCTCAAGTACCTACCGGGCGGTGAGCTGTACAGTTACTACTGAGTAAGTACACTGCAATATCATATAGGTACGGGACGGACTGTCTGGGGTGCCGTGTACCAAGGACGTGCGAAGATAACCCAGCAAGCTCTGTTGTCTTCTTGTTACCGAGTAGACTGGGATGTGCCGTGGTAGAGCGTAGGGCTGTGTTTTTCAGCCGTCAGTCTCGTCGACCACATATCAGTCTATACTAGTGTCTCCACCATCAATTAGTAAAAGGTGTCGACGATGATGATTCGTTCTCGCTTCGGGCTTAGCAGCTCATGTGTCCGTGATGAAAGTCCTTTCAGAGTCCTACGTAGCTTCATTGGCACTCAGCATGGCACAGTACCACGTAATCTGTGTTGATCTCACTACTCAGTGTGTACCTTTCTCTTCGCTTACTCAAGAGTTCTCTTTACCGCGACTTTTACGGAAAACATAGCCACATCACCGTAGGGTTTGCTATACCTAATTACTAGGTATAACTTGGTGATGGTCACTATCTAGTTACTGGCCAGCAGTACGCATTAGTATTCACCCTGTGTCCCGCTTCCTCCCGTAAGTCACATAACACCGGCCGACCCTACGGACTGGGTGCTAGTACGACTACCTACAGCTAACAGTCGTGGGTGAATCTCGTGTCCGTGGCGTCCTAGATGTTGCTCCCGGTTAGATACGGTTTCCGGCCATCCCATTTTCCCATACCAACCGGCAGTATTTGATATCTATACAGACTGTAACTAATCTCTACGCAAACAAAAGGAAAAAAGCAAAAAGAGATCAAACCCTCTAGACTGAGGGCAAAAACGCAGGTTATGTATACGAGAGCTGTGATTCAGAATGACTACTGCGCGAGTACGGAATATCTAGGTATACATTGTCCGTATCTAGTGGTGTTATAGTGGATCATAAGCCATCTCGCGTATTCCGCAGGTCTACTCAGTAAGGATGGTCTACCAGTGCCTACGGTATTATTCCGTTACTCCGTATGAGCACCCCTATACGTACCCTCGCTCAATCCCAAGGTTTCAATTTTCATATTCGATACCGGTAGTCGTAGTCTGTAACAATATACCACGAAGCAGAATATCTTCGACGACTTAACCAGCACAACGGCGCAGCATCAAAGCAGCGAGGTATCAAAAACAAAGACCCAGTCCGGGAAAACAACGTGGCCAGGTACCACGTCTGGCTGCAAATGGCGTCCAATACCAAGTACGTCACCGCCGGCATGCCATTTTTAGTTGGCCACGTAGATACGGGATATGCCCTCCCCCCAACAACCCCCGAACCTCCGCCGTGCTCTGCCTCCCTACCTTGACCGTATTACTTTGCTTCTCGGTGCTTTCGTCGCCCATCAACGCAAAAGATAGAAGAGTTCGAGTGAAATGCACACAATGTATTGAATGAATGTACCTATAGCGGACGCGTAGTGTCCGGACCAGGTACACAGTATCTACCTCCCGTCCCCGGTTTTAATTAAGTACAGTTGATGCAGTCAGCCTCCCCCCTTGCTTTTAGCAGGCAACCGAGAAATGAGCTAGGTTGGGCAACGACATCCGGTACATACGTAGCATGTCCATCGGCTCTACACTTATCGACGGGTCTGTGAGCCGTTGTACTTACCAAGTATGTATACTGAGTATGGGAAAAAAAGCCGGAACACACCGGACCTGAAGTAAAGTCTTGGCGTCACATACGGTTGGAAACAATGTTTGCTGTTCTCCGACATGACTGTGCTGCGAATTCGAGCAACTCAGACCGGGATGGATCCGAGTTTTCTGCTTTGTGGAAAGTTGCCTATATACCCATGTGAAGCATCTAAACGTACCCTCGTGGCCCACAATCCGACCTGCAACCTCCCGCCAGACCGTATCTAGACCAGTCATGACAATCAACACATTGACATATACGCCGACATTAAAGAGCAGGAAGCTGACCCTTAATCAACCAAAAGCCATGAGCAGCCAATCACAAGCCAAAACTCCATCCATGAAGCCAGACAGATGGCGATGTGAGTGATGATTTGTTAGTCGTAGATCCGTGACAGTGAAAGGAACTCAGCGGCAGAATATCATTCCAGTGGAAACATTCCGTACTGCAGACGCTGAGCTTGGGATATCATACATAAGGATGACAGTTGCTATAAACAGGAGAAAGTATGGAGCTAGGATGGATGAAGAGGCGAGCGGCGAGAGTCGCCATAGTTGTTTGGTTCGGGAATCAATCGTGTTCGTCGCGATCCACACCGGATATTCCGTTGGGTAACCTGTCCGGTGACTCTTGGTTTCCGCCAAATCCATTGACGATATGAGTTTGCGGGGACATGCTAGACGGCGAAAGGTTATCGCCTGTATACTCTGTCGGGTCATTCGACGCCATACTCCTTGGTGTCAAGTGAGACCCATTCAAGATCGATAACTTTTGTTGCTCCGTCAATAGGTGCGACAGATTTTGTTCGATGCAAAGACGTGCATAGTCAGGTTCGTCCGGCGTCACGGTGATTAAACCATGTCTTCTGGGTACTCTATGCTCGGGGAAAGGCTCTCTGCTTGGCCTGTATTTTCCCGGCTTCTCTTCGCTAACAAGTTGGCCGTTGATGTAGTATTTGTTCCTTGGTGCGAAAGAGCCACGGCTTGCAGCGTCTGGGTCCTGTTTCCATTTATTTGTCCCACTAAATGTCAAGAGAGCCAGTTCATTCTCGGGCAATTCGCGGTAGCAGATTGAGATTTTGACATCGCGAAGATGAGGAATTGTTGCAACGTTGGAGAGGAAATCGGATTCCTTCATATCAATTAGCAAAGAGATAACTTGGTGATAGGAGGGAGCCAATTTACTTTTACAAAGAACATATCCGTTCCAAGGAAGCGATCAGCCGCTTCACCGCGGATTTGTTCCAGCTTTTTGTAGCCAATGGCGCGTGGGTCACCACCGTAGAATTCCGGGAGTTGTTCCCCTAGGTGGTAAAGTTTGCTCTCTGTCAAAGCATACCGGTCCTGCTCTAGACGCCATATGACCCGCTTCGCAACGTTGGATACTGGAGTTCGTTCCCAGGAAGCATCTGTATCCAATTAGCCTTCGTACTGTCCTAGACTGAATTAGCATGGATAGGCCACTCACAGCGTGACAATGAAAGATCCTTGTCTCCCAAAAGAAGAGCGACTTGGGTATTGAGAAGCCATTGATCGCGTCCGCCTGGCTTGCCGGTTGCTGATGGATTGATAGTGTCATATCGAACCCCTTGTGCTTTTGCGAAGAGTTCTGCAATATGTTTCTGCTTGGGATCCGGACAACCATCTAGCCAACGTAGAAGAGGCGGCAATTTAGAGACACGAATCCGCTCTTGTTCTGCTTGCCGGGCTCGTTGCAGTTCTGCTTCACGTGCAGCCAATTCAGCTCGCTTGCGCTCCCTTTCGAGACGTGCTTCCTCTTCTGCTATTTCTTTTTCCCGTCGGATTCTTTCCTCTTCCTCCCGGAGTCTCCGTTCCTGCTCTTCCCGCATTCTCTGTTCGTGTTCCTCCCGTTGCCGCCGCTCCAGCTCCTCTCGCTGTTGCCGTTCCCGTTCCTCTTGCTTCTTTTTCTCCTCTTCCTCCCGCTGCCGTCGTTCCTTTTCTTCCTGCCTCTTACGTTCTTCCTCTTCCTTTAGCTTCCGTTCTTCTTCGAGCCGGGCCTTTTCTGCTGCTTCCTTGCGTTTAAGCTCTTCACGTTCGCGTTGAATACGTTCCTCAGCTTCAAGCCGCTTTTCCTCGGCATCCTGCTCTTTTCTTTTTTTCCGCTCCTGCTCCTGCAGCTCACGTTCCGCATCCTTTTTTCGGGCTTCGCCATGGCTAGATGACTCGGACGGGGCCTTTCTCGATGGCTTCTTGGCCCCTTCCCTCTCAGATTCAGCTTGTATCTCACCCTCTTCCTCTGACACTTGAGATGCATCTGGCATGTCAATATCAGGTTCCTCGGAGGCGACGGTAATGTTTTTGTCAGAGTAGGACGACTTTTCTGATTCTCGGCGATCACGGTCCGCTTTTGTTGGCTTTGAACTATCTCTCTGATCACTCTCGGCATGTCGTTGCCGCTGGGCAGAGTCACGGGACAACTCCCTTTTCGCATGGCGGCTCTCGGGCGACGCGGGTTCCAGGTGTCGCTTGTCACTATTGTGGAAATCCAGCTTTCGCCTCTTCACGGGAGCGCCGCCTTCTTCCTTCTCCCCTGACCCACGCCTAGAGGGACTTGCGCTTGAACGATGTCTCTTGCCTGAAGCATCAGCGGTAGACAGCCGGTCAGTTGATTCCTCACGCTTTGGTGCTTTTGATTTGATAGGTTTTTCACGATCGCTTCGAGACTTTTCTGAAAATTCATCGTTCTTAGACTCGCCGCGATCGATTACAGACATATTCGATGCTAAGCTCTCACGACGCTGTTTCTCCCGTTGGCCTTTCAGGTCCTTCCCCGAAATTAGCTTTCGCCTCGGTTTTAATGCTTCCCCATCAGATGAGCCCGCGATTTCGGGTTCAACCAATTTTGGCATAGCAGAATTTTTCGACCTTGCCGGCGAGGTTTCGCGATCTGAAGATGCAGCATTTGAACAGCGCTCCTGTCTTTTTGGTCGACCAGGACCACGCTTTGGTGAGGACTGCTCATCTTGGGCACTGAATGAGAGTGAGCGACGCTTCTCCCTAGGACTTTTCGTATTCTTGTTAGTGTTAAGTTTCCTCCTCGATTCGGAGTCACGGGAGGGGCTAATTGATGGTCGTCGTTTCAGCGGACGAGATACATCCGGGGTTAGCTCATTGCGGTTCCGTCTTGAGTCTAAATCAAAATCCCGTTCCCGCCGGTTGGGAGAAGGCTTGGCCTTGGAAGAACTTTTAGAACTTTTCTTAAATTGATCGTAGGCTTCTTTCAAGATATGCTCCTCTTCCTTCCAATTTGGGCCTTCTCGATGTCGGGCGATTTCGTAATATGTCTGTCCTCGGTACTGACGCGTTGGATTAAAGCCATTAGCATTGAGAAGCAACTTAATAACTTCGATGTTCTCCTGTCCAATCGCAGCAAGCATCGGGGTACCATATTCTACCTGAAGACCAGCTACGGGACGAGGATCAGGATTCGCACCGCCCAAAGCAAGAAGAAGCTCGACGACGAGATTATGGCCTCCACGTGCAGCATTTACCAACGCTTCAGGGTCATCACAGCGCTCCTTGACTTGTAGCACGCGCGTAACGGTCTCATTATCGCCCCGCGCTGCAGCTTGCCTGAGTGTTTTATCGTCGAGGTTCATGTACAACAGATGGTTGCTCGTTTTCGTCGAGCGCACAGTCCCGCCACGGCGTTTCTCTGCAAGACTACCCGTAGGCGCAGCGGGCGAGCCCCGTGGGCTATCAGGCCCATGAGATGAAAGAGTATCATGTAGATCTTGGGGTTGGTGATCTTCGGATGTACGACGTAGTTCGCCAACACGTTCCTTCGCTTCTCTGAGAGCCGTGCGGATTTCTTCCGCATTATCTAGATCGTCCGGAACCTTTTCCAAGGGTTCATGGCCTTCTGCGTCTGCCTTTCGAGGATTGACGCCAGCTTTTAGTAAAAGCTTGACTACACTTAGGTGGCCGTTTTCTACCGCGTCCAGGAGAGGCGTTTCTTTGTCGCTGTTGCGACAGTCCAGGTTGCACCCTGCCTCTATTAATAATTTAACAATATCTTCATGACCATTCAAAGAGGCGACTTGGAGAGGGGTGTTCCCTGCATAATCAGCAAAATTTAAATCTTCCGGTCTTTCAGCGAGTCGTTTTTTAGCAATTTCGTATTCGCCTTTTGCACACGCCTTCGCGAATAGCGTCTGGCCATGATTATCAACATGTTTTTTATGAGCCGGCATTCTAGCAGGCGAAATGGTGGATTCTCCTGTAATGGGGGTGGCGACACTTCTCAATTTGGAGCTCCGAGGATGTGGGCTACAACTTGCCGAAGAATCATCCGATTGATCTTCAGTCGATTGGAGTGTTGCGGGTATACGTCGTTTTTTGTTGTTCAGGCCATTCGACGATTGAGAGGGCAATTGTGTAGAGAGGCTGCGACGATGCATACGAGAAGGTGGCGAAACGGATCGGTTCCTTGAAGTGGATTGTTTATCTGTGGTTCTTCCGGCCAACGGTTTGTGATCTTTATCGCGAACAAGTGCTGGCGCATCTACAGCTATATCTGAGATGCGTGGTCGTCGAGCCTTACGTACCTCCGCTTCGTCATCCGATTCGGCTTTGGGTGTCTTTCGTTTACCAGGAGGCGGCCTTTGTGCGGACCTAACTTTTTCCTTGTGGGCGACTTTAGGCGACCGTGACTTCGACGATTCAGACCCGGATTCGGATCGGACATCGCCGGACCTTTGGCGCCTCTGTATGGGATCATTGCCGGTACGATTATGAGCTGGCGAGGCAGTATCAGCTGAGCCAAATACATCAGACGCATCTTTGGCCCGCTGCTTTTCTTTCTCGGCCTGTCGCTTCTTCTTCCCTATTGTGGAGGTTGGAGCAGTATCGTCAGAACGACCACCGTTGTGATCCAGATCTCTTGTGTCTTTTAAGGGTTTCCTAGGTCGAGGAATGCTGTTTATCTCCTCGTCACTCTTGTCTTCATGTTTGATAATCTTCCGGGGCTTTGACGGGGAGACACCGTCCTTTCCGGGTAAGACGATAGTCTCCGCATCGGAGTTTTGATCGAGTGCGACATCTTCGTCGGGTATACTAGATGAAACTGCCGCAGGCCTATGATCGTTGGCTAAACGTAAAGATTTGTTGTTCGTAGGTGATTTGAAGGTATTCGTCGTAGTGCCAGACACCGACCTTGACTTTGTTGAATCGGAGCCCGAGCCTCCCTCCTTTGGGGAAGCAAGCTGCTTCGTACTTGAGGACTCGGCAGCATTCTGCGCATCCATAGCATTTAATTCATATACCAGGTTCTCTCATACAGTACACCATGATGGCCATTCGTAGATGACGTTGAGTAGGGGTCGCGTGGATAGTGAACTAGGCGTTTTTCTACACGGTCGCTGGTGTCTTGCGTTGTTGTAAGACCCGCAAGAGTCGGACCGAGTCAAACAGCAGGATTGGATTGAGGAGCAAAGACAATGGCCCGAACGTCGTGCGCGGAAGTATGGATTGGAGATGTTAGGACCACGTTCACACTCAGGCTAAAGTTGAGCCGAGCCACAAATGATGGTGATCTTGGGAAGGGGAGAGAGGAGGGAATCAAAGGAGCCAGCAAAAGAAAAAGGATGTGAGGCACAAGAGCAGAAGAGCGAAGAGTAGATAGGCAGGTCGGTAGGTTGGGAGTAAGGTTTTGGCAGCAGAGGGCGAACTTACAATGGAGAGAGTCTACAGGGGAATTACAGGGGAATTGCAGATAAGGCCAGCATATTTTGTACTGTGCCAGAGAGACGACGGGACCTTCTGCTTTACACCTCCTCCTGCGTTTTTAGTGTGGCCACAACTACCTAGCGCAGGCAGCGAGAGCGAACAGGACAGCGTTCGGTTTTGAGGTGGCGGCGGCGGCAGGTGCTGCGCATGTAGAATGTACCTGCCGGCGCAGAGTCTACCGAGTCTGCCCAGAGGAGCAGCCGCTGCCTGGTCTGTGGCAGGCAGGTACGTACGAGGTATGGCTGGTGTGGGTGCACCAAGTAGAAAGTACCTGCCGTTGCGTGCTACCGTATATTTTGCCCAACGAGGCACCGACCACTCCACCTAGAATAGCCGAGACTAAGGGCACCGTTGCCAGAATAGGCAAAGCGGGCGGGAGC